>JBBCBC010000004.1:21937317-22173462 GCA_037126765.1 Stenogyne calaminthoides
TGAAGTGTTTTGTAAAGATCATGTATGTGATGTATCGAGAAAAAGAGAAAACAAATCAAAGCATCTTTCCATGAAAGTAGATGTTTCCTCTTGATAGAATACTAAATTTATTACATATGGATCTCTTTGGTCCGATAACACTGTGAGCACTAATGAAAAACACACACTTGTGGTGATTTGATGACTTCTCTTGATACATGGATCATATTCTTTTCATTGGGAAGAAGACTAGGACAAAGTATGCGAACTCTTTGAAGGCTCTATCTTGGAAAGAATGTGAGTGTGGTCAAAATCGAGACCGGATAAAGGCTGAGTTTATCAATCATATTATATATGATTATTGTCACGGCAAATGGAATAACTCAAGAAACATCGGTGCCAAGAACATGAGGCAGAATGGTGTTCTTTGAAAAGAAAAATAGTCTCTGAAAGAAGGCTTTGAGGGACAATGATTCTTTGGCTGATATTCTAGAGATTTTAAATTTTGAAAATTATCAACACTAATGCTACTCTCGACGATTCATGCTGACCAGAACCAGGAAAAACTCCATATGAAATTTGTGGAATGAAAGGAAGCCTCTTGTTTCTTTCTTTACGTGTGTTTGGTTTGCAAGTGTTCACTCTACCGATAATGGTAAAGATGGGTTGAAAACTTTTTGATAGCAAAGGTGATGAAGGGATATTCTTAGGATAATGCGAAGTCGATAAAATATCCGAGTTTACAAGCTGTAGGACTCTTATTGTGGAAGAAACACCTCATATTGTTTTTGATGAATCTACTTGTGTTCGGAAAAGCGGGAACATGACTTCGGGAGGCCGGTCAAGAGAATCACGGACTTAGCACGAAAAAGAATGATAAAACATCCTATGAACACGAAAAGAAGAAATCGGTCACTTTTCATGAATGGGTGAATCATACTCGGTAAAGAAGGTTGGGATGGAAAAAACTTCGGGATGGGTGTGACTCGAGGATGTAATGGTTTGTTTGGTTTCCGACTAGGTTGAGATTTTCCACTTACATTTGTTTAGTCTCAATGGTAAGGATGGGAAAATCTCATTAAAACTAGGATATTACATTTGTGCTTAGATCTAGGGTAGAACACTCTTGAATATGTCGTGTATTTCTTTTCCTGTGTTACATGGTGGAAAAAAAACTTGATATATAGGATTAGAACCTGATTAGAATGCCTTACCCGTCTTGTCGGGCCCGTATTCGGAGTTTCGCGTCATCGGCATCTGACCTTGGTATCAATGTTGGTAGCTCTGTAGCATCGTTTTGCTATATTCTCCACACTCTTCCCACATTCATCCACACTTGATAATGAGGGAAGAACTTGTATTTATAGTGTGGATTTGAATATTTACGAATTGGAGAGAATCTTATTCAAATCAATCTTACTGCAATAGCTTTGCAGCTTTTCCGGGCTTGTTGTCTTCCTCTCATTGGTCTCAAATCATTAAAATCTAACGGCCATGTTCTTGATTTCTTACGGAGTCTCTAGCATATTCGGGATCTGAATACCGGGATCTTCGTTTCTCTGGCACTTGAAATCGTCTGAGCGCCCAGGGATATCTGAGCCTCCCGGGTTACCGGGGTTCTTGATTGACTTCTCTTGGCCGGACCTTATGCATTGGGCTTCACCGACACTCGGAGCCTGCCCGGAGTTCAGCTCTTGGTCAGGCGTCCGACCTGGTGTGCTTGACTCGAGTATCTGATTTCTTAACATCGTCTGCTGTTTCAGTGATCAGATCAACATATCTCAGAGATCATCTTCGCAATATGAGTCTATCTTCATCGGAGTTAGCACTCTCAGTTATCATACTCCCGATCCTAAATCACATCTGATCTCGTCGATCTCACTCCCCACTCTACATATCATGCTCGATCTGACCGCGTGCGATCTTGATCGATCTCTTTTATGCGTCTTACGATGTGACCTTCTCATACGATTTGCGGCTTTAGCTTTTCTTTACATCTGATTTGCCTGACTCATCCGGTTAACTCTGGAACTCATCTAACTTTCCAGATCTGGAAGTGGTCTAAATACAAGCCTAAATAAGAACTCGATCATCTTCTTACGATTTAGCTGAGTTCCCTCAAATTTGTTCTCTCGTTCCCTTGACTTATTATCATAAAATTAGCTTGAATAACACAAGTTAATAATGTTTTGCATAAATTATCAAAACTAAAATATCCCAACATGGGGCTTATAGGTCACACAACAAGTAGTTCCCTTTTTCGTGTCTCTATTATCCGACAAATATATGATGCGTTCGCGAACGATCATTATCTGTAACATAAAACGCCATTATTGCGATATCTTCCTTTCATTCACTAATACTCGATTCAATTCTTGAACATGATGAAGTGTCTATTCAAAATAACAATCATATTATCTGCAATCTTCAATTCATCATGTATGTCACCTTGGCGAATAGCAAAATCTGGGGTTAGCGTACATCAACAAATGACTTAGATCAATTATAAGCGGAAGATGGTATTCTCTCTAAATCCACTTTGAGGAATGAATCTATTCTTGGCTCGCTCTTTTACATGCACTTACGTGATGAACTCGATCCATGTTAGTGTTAGTTTTTTAGAAACAATCTATTGGGTTTGGTTTAATATTATAGTTCATTTAATATTAATGTATATCGATACACTTATTTGAATATTATGTTTGATTGTTTGCATTTATTGATACGTTTTCCCATGGTCATTGCTATCATTGAGGGTTGTGAGAACTCGGATATGGCCAAAGCATGATTCTCAAATAGCCCGATCAAGGATCATCAAAAGAATGGGATATTGATGATGCAATGGAGATTGGTGTGCCATCTGCATCATACTCTTAGGGGGTAGTAGAATCTCACTTACTCACGAGATACTAGTATCTCATGATGGATGCAAATACATGGGGAGTGTATTGGTATACCCATCCAGAAACGATTTGATGTAATTCCTGATATATGTATACGGGTGTCTCGGTTAGTGGAGGCGATGCGATCTCATTTGGGCAATGTCAATATACCCCGACATGTGTGGTGTGATGAATTTTGTCCATGATGGCCTTGCACCCTTCCATGCATTGGAATGTGACTTGGATTGGGTTCGCCATAAAAATCGTATGCGTGGTAGTTGAGCGAGAATAGGATTCATTCCTCGAATGTGGATTTAGAGAATACTCGTCTTCTCATCATAATTAGATCTAAGTCGCCGATGCGATGCACATCAACATAGACTTTGTGTCTAAGTGTGACATCGTGATCAATTAGTGGTAGAGATAATATGATTAAGTTAGTTGAATAAACAACCCGTCGTGTTGAATGTCGGTATTGAGAATGAAAGGAAGTTATAAGTAATAGCCCGTGTTTGATGCCGGTAGTTGCAATCTTTACCTCATATATTGAGAATATTTAATTTATTGTCTAGGGTTAATTAATAGTTTGACTAATACTTTTAATTTGGAATATAATTATTATTAATAGTTCCTTTTGAATTATAGTTGGTTGATTAAATGTTAAATTGGTTTTAATATTTAATTTAGGGAATTAATTAATAATAGATTAATTTATTAATTATTAATGTTTGATTAAATTGGATTTAATTAAATAGGATTCCTAGTCTTAATATTTGATATTATTATAGGATTTAAATATATGGGAATCCAAAGAAATTTGATATACATAGGAATATGGTAAATTTATATATGGAAATAAATCTAAGAGATTTATTTTTTATAAGATTAGGGATTTTATTTCCTAATCGAGTTAACTTAAGATTTAAGTTGGGTCTTCCTATGTATATGAGCTCTTGGGGAATTCATAAAACAACGTTAATTCATTATTCTCTCTATAAGATCTAGAGTTTGAATTTTTCTAGCAAATTCATCTACGGGATTCATTGCAAATCCGTGCAAGTCGTGAGCAGGGATTCGTGGATACCATAGTAGAAATATCGTCACGATTTCTTGTAAAGTTTCTCTTTATGTATATATGTATTCAATTATCTGCAATTACATGTTCGATTTGTTGGCGAACTATTAATTTCCGTTATTCATGTATTACATCTTCGTCCTCTATATTCCAGCAGTGGTATCGAGCTCGAGGGCTCTTGATTTAGTGCTTGATTGAATTAATTGATGCTTTAATAATTTTTTATATAAGTATGAAGTGCGGCCAAACTAGGTTTGACCGCGCCTTTTGATTGTTTGTTTTGGGGATATGAGTTATAGTAGAGGCATATTTGGTTTGGGAGATATTTTGTTAGATTACCCCCTTCCTTGTGCGCCTCATCGTGTACCTTCGTATCTCTATTTTATAATTAGGGGTTTTGAAACACGTGTCTCTGTTAGGAAATTAGGGTGCCGGATCTATTAAGATGATTTTAAATACATATTCAAATTAAATAATTAATTACTAACATGAATTAATCCTAAATCAATTCAACATAATAATTAAACAACATGCGTGCGTAATTCACGTAAATCCTAAACATCGGGAACTAGGAGTTGCGAGATTACATACCTCTTTGTAGAGACAATGTTGAGGCGATGGATCAACCCAAAGTACCTTCCAAATATGTCAAGAAGTCCAAAAGCGTAACCTGGGAGGATTATACGACGATTTTAACAGAGAGAAAACAAAAATATTATTCTACCACCTTTGTGGATTTCTAATATTTCAACCATGGAATTGCCGATTCAGGAATGAAAAATGCATCCTATATATAGGAGTGAGGGGGTCAAATTTTTAGGTAAAAAATATAAGGAAGAAAATCTTTTCTTGGTCTCCAAGAAATCTTGAATATATCTCTATATTCTTTTCTCTTAATTAAATTTTTCCATGAAAATCTCTTCCCCTTTTTATCTGTGTTTTTAGAAAATAACAAGATTAAAGGTAGAGATTTGACTGCTTGATTTATGAGGATACTTATGTATTCCTTAAATAATTATCTCTTTCCATAAAATATCTACAAGAAAATCAAGACAATCTTTCCTTCCTCTTATCTACATATTTTTTGAAAATATGAGAATGGAAATATAGCAAAATATTTTCTTCTCTCTTTCATTAATTAAGTCTTTATTTTGAAATTTTATTTGGGGGCCTTTAGGAGAATTAAGATTGGACCTTCAATGGACATTGAAGCTCTAATATTGGGCAAAATATTATTCAAGTCCATTAATATTAATTTACTCCACTATAAAATTAATATTGAACTATCCATCTTAACCCATATGCGATTTCACATATAATATGACTTAGATCATTATTTCCCCCGTTTAGATTATATTAGTCCATTAATTAATTAAGCTTTTGAACAAGCTTTATATTAATTAATATCTACATCCTTGGGTAAAAATGGCTCAATATTATTATCCATCTACGAAATAAATTTCAACTTTGCAAGATTTGGTATATTTGGGATATTTTAGTTTTGATAGATTATGCGAAACATTATCAACTTGTGTTTTGAAGCTAATCTCTGGGATAACAAGTTGAGAGCGAGAGAACAAATTGAGGAACTCCGAAATCGAGGCGTAGATGATCGAGAGATCTGGCGAGAAATTTCGCGGAGGGAGACTAATTAGAGATGGATTATAAGATGAGTTAGGTTAACTAGATGAAATAACTGACTTCGCTTCGAAATCGATGACCCGGATCGGAGGAGGTTCTGCGGATCGGAAGGAGCGGATGGGGTGATCGAGATCGAGGGCGTGGTCGAGATCAAATAAGGTGACTTTGATATCTTAACTAATATCTTAACACGATGTCATGTCGATCTGAGGATAGTGATATCGACTGATGCTATCTTGTCGATCATGTGGTAGTCAGGTGAAGAATCGGATAATAAAAACCGAGAAATGCACCATACCGGATTCGGAAAGTCGCTGAAAGTCGTACGAAGTCGTTGAGAATCGGTATTCTGATGATCGGTTAACTGATCTTAGTGGCTTTGGTCGGTTGTCGTCGGAAGAGCTGAACTTCGATGCTTTGGTGTTAATCTCTGATGGGTTATTTGAAAGTTCTTGGTTCGAAATCCTGGAACTGAAGGATCTGAAGAATATAGCCGTTAGGTGGCGTGGACGATGAGAGAATCTGACAAGCACTGAAAAAGCTACAAAAAACTCTGTGACGAATGGTATGGATTTGAATGTGACTCATCCAACGGTAACATTCAAATCCACACTATAAATCAAAGTTCTTCCTTCATTATTGATGTGAAATGCGTGAAAACACCATTCGAAACTCTGAGCAAATCATCTAGCGTTTCACTTTAGGAAACTTGAAAGCGAAAATACGCATATATTCAAGAAATTGTTCTACCTGAATCTAAACACAAATGTAATATCCTAAACTTGAGAGATTTTCCAACCTTAGTATTGAAATTAAGCAGATGTGAGGAAAATCTCACCTAGTTCAAACCAAACTAACCTTACCCCAAATCGGTTTGGTAGGATAAATTTTGCAAGGTGAAATTTGAACTCGATAAACATCTAGCAATCCGAAAGGAAGATGAAGCAATCGAAGTGATAAATCTGTTTGGTGAGAACTCCATTAAACATCTATAAACCCGTCTAGTAAGGGGAGATAAGTCACGTTTGAGTGTGAACTAGAGTGGCTTATCTGTTGGGTGTTGGACTAACCACGTTAAACTAAATCCGGTTAGTTAAGTTGGTGCCTTTTTGTGATAGGGAAGAAGTGGATGGGATTTGGTTATGCAGACACTTTTTAAAATTGTAATGTTCTTTCTTGCTTTATGTTCTTACTTGCCATATGCATTAGATTATAAACAAAAACACATGGTAAAAAAAAAATTAGAATCACTCTTCCCTCACTTTGTTTTATATATGCATTACATGGTATTTCGCGCACATAGGTTTTCAAAGCTGGGACCAACATGGTATGATAAAGGTTGAGCAACGGGGATAAATAAAAGCGAGAAGCGATACTTGCCTGGCGATTCTCCGTATTAAATGTGATAATCGTCATGTAATTAATAATATTGCCAAGATACAATTATCAAATCGCATTGACTCTCTTCCCATCATAAAAAAAGTCAAAACAATAGTTATTAATTTCACGATCTATTTAAGGGAATGATTAGAAATGTACTTCTTTAGGTCTAGATGCTTGTATATTCGGTGTTTGGGATATTTTGGTTTTTGATGAATTATTTTGAAAGCATTATCAACTGTGTTATTAGTGGCTACAGAGATAGCAAGTTGAGGGAAAAAGCAGAAAAAAAGTTGAGGAGGAACTACGAAATCAAAAAGATGGTCGAGATCGGACGAGGCTTCTGAGCGAAGGTAATCGAGGAATCGAATCATTCGAAGTTAAGCGATAAGTGAAATTAAAAGCGAGGAAAAGAAAAAAGAAAAGCTAAACCCGGTGTCGGATAAAACGAAGAAAACTTGATCGAGATAACCGGATAGAAGGAGTTCTTTGGTGAGAAGAAGACAGATGGGGTAGTCAGTCGGGCGTGATTGAATCAGTCGCTAACAGTCGAGATGACTGATCTTGATGTTGATGCTATCGATGCGATTAGCCGCCGGAAACCGTCGCTTTGATCGATGTCCTCCGAACCTGAGAGTCACTGAAGACAAGTCATCTGAAGTCATATTTCGCGAGAATCGAGCCCATTTTGATGATCGGATAGCACGAGTCTTTAGTGACACGAAGTCGAGGATGTGCACGAAGTAAGAAAGATTTGAACTGATGGCACAGTGTCGGTATACTGATCGAGCGAGTCATTTGAAGAGAAATCTCTTTGAATCAAGAATCGAAGACTAGAATAATCACGAAGAATATAGTAGTTAGATTAATTTGACTTGGACGATGAGAGGAAAATGACAAACTGAAAAAAAAGCTACGAGAATATTATGGATTTGAATGTGACACCATCCAGCGGTAACATTCAAATCCACCTTATCATCTGATTCTTCCATCAAATTAAGTGTGTGAAATCACGTGAAACATCCAAAAACCAAAAGCATCTAGCATTTCCACCATAGAACCTTTGATAAATAATGGCGTATATTCAAAAGTGTTCTAGAATCTAACACAAATGTAAATATCCTAAGCTTAGAGATTTTTCCATCCTTAGCATTGAAATTTAAACAAATGTAAGGAAAATCTCAACCTAGTTAAACCAAACAAACCTTACCCAAATCGGTTTGATGGGTTAAGTTTGTAGGTGAGTGAAACTTCGGTAAACATCTAAAGCAATCCAAAAAGGGAGGGTAGGCAATCAAAAGTGAGGAGATATATCCGTGAGAGTGAAAACTTCGTTAAACTATACATATTGTGTTGGACTAACACATAAAACTAAGTCTGATTAGTTAATTTGGTGCCCACTTATAGGGAAAGTGGATGTAGGAGTTGGACTTGAATTACTATAAAATTGTGTGTTCTTTCTTTGCTTTATGTTCTTACTATTCATATGCATTAGAGCTATAAGAAAAACACATGGTTTAAAAAGAAAAATTGGTAATCACCATTCTCTCACTTTTGCCATTTTTATATGCATTCAATTGGTATTTACTTGCATTTAATGGGTTTCAAAGCGGGACTAACAATTGGTATCAAAGTGGGAGTTCAAAAGTTCACCATTTTTCAATGTGACCATCTGAGGGCCCGATCTATTTGCAAACCCGTTTACGTATAAATGCATATATTTTAATGTTTTGACATCATTATCAAAAAGAAATTGTTGGGATATTTTAGTTTTGATAACAAGCTAACTTCAGGATAACAAGTTGAGGGGAGCGAGAGAACAAAGTTGAGGAGGAACTCACGAAATCAAAAGATGATGATCGAGATCGGGCGAAATTTCATGACGGAGATCGAGATCGAATAGTCCGAGTTAAGCGATGGTATTAAATGGAGAAAGAAAAGAAAAAGCTAAAGCCAACTTTATCGGATGATCAGAAGACGATCGGATGGCCGGATGAAAGAAGGTTTCTTGTCGAAAGAGGGCAGATAAAGCGTCGAGATCGGGCGTGATTGAATCGGATGTGCTAAAGCCCAGTCGGATGGCTGATGTCTTGACGATGCTATCTTGATCGATCTGGTGGTTGATCGGATCGAGGTGAAGAAAGAAATCGAAACCACAAATTTTGATCGATGTCACTCCGGAACAAGTCATCGAAGCATGTTCAATGAGAATCGAGAACTCGATGATGATCGGATAGCACGGAGTGCTAGTGACACGAGGGTCGGGATGTACGAAATCCCGGAATTTTGAACTTCGGTAAGCACGAGTGTCGGTATCTGACGATTAGTCCGGTGAAGGTCATTTGAATCAAGAATCACGAGGGCTTCGAGAATAATCTGAAAGAATATAGCCGTTAGATTCGATTTTGACTTGGACCCGATGAGAGGAAGACAACAAGCTGAAAAAATTTGCAAAGCTATAGAATAGTATGGATTTGAATGTGACTCCATCAGCGGTAACATTCAAATCCACACTATAAATCTAAGTTCTTTTGTCAAAATAAAGTGTGAGAAATCGTTGAAACATCCAAAAGCCAAATAATCTGGCATTTCCACCATAGAACATTGAGTAAGAAATAAGACGAATAAAAGTGTTCTACCTAGATCTAAGCACAAATGTAATATCTAAGCTTAGAGATATTTTCCTATATCCTTAGCATTGAGGCTAAACAAATTTAAGGAAAATCTCAACTTAGTTGGAAATCAAACAAACCTTACCCAAATCGGTTTGATAAGTTAAGTTTGTAGGTGAGTGAGAAGTCGGTAAACATCTATGCAATCAGAAAGGGGAGGGTGGCGATCAGTGAGGGAGATAAGTCCGTGAGAGTGAGAACTCGTTAAACATCTGTATTGTGTTGGACTAACACATAAAAGCCTAACTAATCCAGTTGGTTAAGTTGGTGCCCCTGGCGATAGGGAAGAGTGGATGTAGGAGTTGGACTCGAACCACTATAAAATCGTGTGTTCTTCTTTTGCTTTATGTTCTTACTTGTCATATGCATTATTTATAAGCAAAACACATGGTTTAAAAAAAGAAAAATTAGTAGTCACCATTCCTCACCCTATTTTATATGCATTATAATTGGTATTTGAACTAATGGGTTTTCAAAGCGGGACCACGATGTTGGTATCAAAGCGGGGGAGTTCAAAAGTTCACCATTTTTCGGTGTAACCATACGAAGCGATCTATTTGAAAACCCCGTTTACGTATAAATGCATATATTTTAATGTTTTGGCATCATTATCAAAAGGGGAAATTGTTGGGATATTTTAGGTTTGATGAATTATGCGAAAACATTATCAACTTGTGTTATTCAAGCTAACTACGGATAACAAGTTGAGGAGCGAGAGAACAAAGTTGAGGGGGAAAGAGAGAACAAAGTTGAGGGAACTCACAAAATCAAAAGAAGATGATCAAGATCGGGGCGAAACTCTGAACTAGGCCCGATCAAGATCGAATAATAAGATGAGTTCTGAGTTAATGAAATTTGAGCAAAATCGGAAGAAAAGAAAAGCTAAGTCGGTACTTTCGGATGATCGAGAAAGAAGACCGGGTCGGAAGAAAAGTAGGTTCTTTGATCGAGATAAGGCGTGATTGAGATCGGATGTACTAACTTTGATCACGGATGACTTTGATGTCTTGACACGATGCTTTCGATCGATCGGGTGGTGATCGGATCGGTAGAAGAATCGAAACCACAAGTCCATTTCGATCTCGATGTCCCGGAAGACAAGTCCTGAAGACAAGTCATCCGAAGTCATGTTCATCGAGAATCGTAACGCCATCGATGTCGGATAACTGAGTGCTAGTGACACCGAGGTCGGGGATGTGCGAAGTCAAGAGCTAAACTCGATGCTTCGAGTGTCGATAATACTGATGGGACAAAGGTATTTGAAGAGAAGTCAATGAATCAAGAATCACGAAGACTCGAATAATCACGAAGAATATAGCCCGTTTAGATTAAATTTGACTTGGACCGATGAGAGAAGGCAACAAGCCCCGAAAAAGCTGAAAAAAAAAGCTATAGAATAGTATGGATTTGAATGTGACTCCATCCAACGTAATGTTAGGAGATGAATTTAATAAAAAAGAAGTTTTGATTGGGTCCCAAAACCCTCGAGTATGACATGTTGGGATAATCTTGATAAGTGAGTCGAGTATTCAATATAGAGTGTTCAGAAAGTTATCTTTACCATGTATAGTCAGCAGATATAGATCAGGTTAGATTAAGAAGACTTCGATAAGTTCTGAAAGAAACTGAAGACTCGATTAGTTCAAGAAAAGCGAGAAGACCTGAAGATACTAAAGACACAGAAGACAAGAAGATACTAAAGACCCAGTAGTTCTTGAAGACTACTGAAAATCTGAATACTTCGGTATAACTTTGAATGTTAAGCATTTGAATAATATCTATCTGAAGACTACAAAACTGAGAAAAACGCGAATATTCAGAAAAATAGATATTGCCCAAGACATTCATATGCAAAAAAAAAGAACTAAGTCTAAGTGTTGTTTAAGGTTATGTCATTCAGAGAGATTGACCAAAAAGAGCCGTTATCTTTGTCTACATTTCTTGAAGGCAAGAACCAATCGGAGGAAGATAACCATTTACTTTCTCCGACCTTTGAAAGCGACAAGACTACGAAGCATGTCGATGTAGTACTATGTTCATTTGCAAAAAGTGGTTATTGGCTACATGAAAGCATATTTTCTAAAACATGCAAGGGAGTATTCAAACCCTAAAATAGTGGTTCATCAAACACCATAAAGAGAAACTCATGAAAGTATCTCCTCCAATGAGATAGTTTTCAAGAGTGACCTTGGTGAAATGCCTATAAATACTAGTGACCCTTTACATTGAGAGGTTCACGGAAATTTGAAAAGCAACACAAGAGCTCATTCGTATTATTGCAAATTGAAGCTTTTCGAAAAACCTAGAATTTCCCAAGTGTTTCACATTGAAGAGCTCATTCACTAACTAGATTGATAAGATATATCAAAGCTTAGTAGAGATATCCTAGCCTTTGCATTGTTCTTATTGTAAAGGATATCTCATCTGGTTGAAACCACCCCCAAAACCCAAAACCCTTTGTAAGGTAGTTTGAGTGTGTTTGTTGGTGAGTTGGAGTTGTAAAAAGTTAGTAAGCTACAGTGGAGTTAGCTAGAAACTCTAGAAAGAGAAGAAGTTAGTAAGCTACTTGTGGTAGTCGAACACTTGTGTGTGTTTGAGTTAGTAGGCTGCGGTGGTAAGTAGAAAACTCAAAGGTAGAAAAGTGAGTAAGATCGTTGAGTCGGAATGAAGCTTTAGGAAGTGGTTAAAGAATTTCTCTGAAGGTGAGAGAGAGTGGGCGTAGGAGCTTGAGTCTACGAACCACTATAATTCTTTGTGTTGTTTTTGCTGCATGTCTTTTACTATCTGTTGCATGTTTTTTCCTTTGAAGGCATAATTCAACGATATTGATTGGAACCAATCCAGCGAACTTGCATCTAAGCAATCGACCTTAATCAACATTTTTATTAAATGGAAGATTCTCAGCAAAGCTAAAAATGAGTATAAACATAGGGACAACCATTCCGATCACTTGAGTAGCTAGAACATATAGTCACCAAATGAACTAACTCTCTTTGAGGGTTGATAAGATAATTATCGATCCAAGCATCTCGGGATATCGATAGCTTCGAGGCTCGGTGGGGCTAATTTGGAAGCTTTTTAAAAGCGACTCAGGATCATTGTCTCGATGAGACTTTGACTTCGAGGCAATCTGTGCTTCTCAAGGCCAAATCATCGGGATAACGACCCATCGACCTCGGTGAAAGAAAAGTTTTAAAATCCTTGAACACGTGTATTCCCCCCATACACTTGTGAGACTCGTTATACCGAGGGACCAACAAGTGGTATCGGGCCGATGGTTCAATTTGACCACTTGCTTTGGTAGCCATAGTCTAATTTCTTTGAAAGACTTTTGTGGTCTCTTGAATAGATCATTTGTTGATATCTTACAAGGCTCGGTCATCATGCCTTCTAGAAACTTCTTATGTTCTCTGTTGAGAGCTATGATTATGGAGATTGAGAATGCGAGGGCTCATCGTATTCAAAACATGAAAAAAATTTGGAAAGTGGTTTACGAAGGACCATTCAAATTCTTTATTTGTGAATCCGGAATCGCGATCTTGAGAGGAATGATCGAAATAAATTTCAAAATCGATGATCAACTTACTCGATGAGAGAAAGTTAGTCAATATGGACTACATTGCTAAAGATACTTTGTATATCCTTATTGATGATGGTGTTATGGGGATGATTTCTCCTTTGTGAAGCAAAAAAAATATGGGACACACTTGTTATGTGTCAAGGCCTGAGATCATATTAAGGAAAACAAACTTTTTGTTGCTATTGGAAAGTTTGATAGCTTTGAAATGGAAGATAGTGAATCCATTGACAAACTTGAGGTCAGATTCACTAGCATCATGAATGATCTGAATGCTCTTGGGAAAAGATACCCACAAAGAGAAGTGGCACTGAAAATTCTTAGAGGATTATCTAAGAAATGGGATATACATGTTGTGGTGATTGAAAACACCAAAAATATTGATTCCATCCCATATCAACAAGTTTTCTCTGAACTGAAAGCTTTTGAGTTTGTGATTGACAAGAAAACTAAAAATGACGACAAAGATGATTCTTCATCTAGCAAAAATGTGGCTTTCAAAGCCAAGAAATCCTGTAAATCTGAAGAGTCGAGAACTCACTTGCAAAAATCGGGATGAGCGGGAGGATAAGCTAATCTTGATGGCAAGGAGGTTTGAAAGACTCGATAACTTGGATATGGGAAATATAAAAATATTCGAGGGAATCATGGGTACAAGAAGAGACTCAAAATGAGGGGACGGATCATTGAAAAAGAAAGGACGAGAAAAGTTGAATAGCTTTGAAATGGAAGATAGTGAATCCATTGACAAACTTGGTCGATTCACTAGCATCATGAATGATCTGAATGCTCTTGGGAAAAAGATACCCACAAAGAGAAGTGGTATTTGAAAATTCTTAGAGGGTTATCTAAGAAATGGGATATACATCTTGTGGTGATTGAAAACACCAAAAATATTGATTCCATGCCATATCAACAAGTTTTCTGCGAGGTTGAAAGCTTATGAGTTTGTGATTGACAAGAAAACTAAAAATCGGCAAAGAAAGATGATTTCTTCATCTAGCAAGAATGTGGCTTTCAAAAAAAGAAATCTGTATAAAGTCTAGAGAGTCGAGAACTCACTTGCCAAAAATTAGGATGAGCGGGAGGATAATCTAATCTTGATGGCAAGGAGGTTTGAAAGACTCGATAGCGAGATATGGGAAATATAAGAAATATTACGGGAATCACAGGTCTGAGAGACTCAAAAAGCTGAGGGCGGATCTGTGAGAAAAGAAAGGACGAGAAAAGTGAAGGATCCTCATCAAAAAGAAGGACTCCAAGACCCGAGGAGGAAAGTGATCGGGGATGATGATGCCAACAGATGTTCAAGCTATAGAAGAAATGTCACTTTCAATATGGTATCCCCGAGCTAAGTCTAAAAAAGAAAGGAAAAAGACAATTTAAGAGACAAGAAGATCTCCGACCAAAGAAAGCTATGATTCTTGAGGAAGAAGAACATACGAAGAAGGTTCCGGTTCTCAGATAAGATTTTCTCGGATAGTGGATGATGATGATATCATCTTATGGTTGTGGAAGAGGTAAATTCTTTTATCTTTGTTGTTGCTCCTACACAAGCACATGAGTTCTCAAGTTCTCTTTTGTAAATACAAGTTCTTCCATCAAATTAAGTGTGTGAAAATCGTGAAACATCAAAAAAGCCAAATCATCTAGCATTTTCCACCATAGAACCTTGAAGTAAGAAATACGCATATATTCAAAAGTGTTCTACCTAGATCTAAGCACAAATGTAATATCCTAAGCTTAGAGAGATTTTCCCATCCTTAGCATTGAAATTTAAACAAATGTAAGGGAAAATATCAACCCGGTTAGAAACCAAACAAACCTTACCCAAATCGGTTTGATAGGTTAAGTTTGTAGGTGAGTGAGAACTAGGTAAATATCTAAGCAATCCGAAGAAAGGGAGGGTAAAGCGATCCCGTGAGGAGATAAATCCCGTGAGAGTGAGAACGTTACACATCTGTATTGTGTTGGACTAACACATAAAAACTAAGTCGATTTGTTAAGTTGGTGCCCTGGCGATAGGGAAGAGTGTATGTATGAGTTGGACTCGAATCACTATAAAATCATGTGTTCTTTACTGTTTTATGTTCTTACTTGTCATATGCATTCGACTATAAGCAAAACACATGGTTTAAAATGAAAAATTGGTAATCACCATTCCCCCACCCCTATTTTATATGCATTAAAATTGGTATTTAACGACTAATGGGTGTTCAAATGGGACCAACAATTGGTATCAAAAGCGGGAGTTCAAAAAGTTCACCATTTTTCAATGTGACCATCTGAACTAATCTATTTGAAAACCCCGTTTCTGTATAAATGCATATATTTTAATGTTTTGGCATCATTATCAAAAAGGGGGAAATTGTTGGGATATTTTAGTTTTGATGAATTATGCCAAAATATTATCAACTTGTGTTATTCAAGTTTAACTTAAGATATACGTTGAGGGGAAACGAGAAGAAGAAGATGAGGAACTCCAATTTAAATCTAAAGAAGATGATCGAGATCGGATGAGGTCGCGAGTATTTAGACCGATCGAGATCAGATGAGTAAGATGAGTTCGAGTTAACCAAGGAGCCGAGCAAAATCGAAGAAATAAAAAGCTAAGCCCGGTGATCGGATGATCGTAAGACCGGATCGGGATGACCGGATCGTAAGAGGAGGAGGCGCGTCGTAAGAGGAGTAGATGAGGACCGGACGAGATCGATGTGCTAACTCGATGTAGATGACCGATGTGTCGACGATCTTACATTGATCGTCCAATTGAGTGATCGGATCAAAGCAGAAGAAATCGAAACCACAAGTCACTCGATTCGATGTCCTCGGAAGATGCTCACCGGGACAAGTAATCAACGCATCTTGATGATCGATAGATCGAAAATCTTTAGTGACTGAGGGTCAGGGATGTCTGAAGTCAAGAAAATTTGAACTTCGTGGCTTTGAGGTGTCGATTATACTGATCGAAAGGTCGTGAAAGAAGTCAACTGAATCAAGAATCCTGAAGACTCAGAATAATCTGAAGAATATAGCCGTTAGATTCAGCTGACTTGGACCAATGAGAGGAAGACAACAAGCCTGAAAAAGCTGCAAAAAGCTATAGAATAGTATGGATTTGAATGTGACTCCATCAGCGGTAACATTCAAATTCACACTATAAATCAAGTTCTTCCATCAAATTAAATTAATGTGACAAAATCGTGAAACATCAAAAAGCCAAATCATCTAGCATTTCCACCATAGAACACTGAGTAAGAAATACACGCATATATTCAAAAGTGTTCTAACCTAGATCTAAGAACAAATGTAATATCCTAAGCTTAGAGACATTTTCCCTTCCTTAGCATTGAAGCTAAAAAATGTAAGGTAAAATCTCAACCTAGTTCAAACCAAAATGGACCTTACTCAAATCGGTTTGATAGGTTAAGTTTGTAGGTGAGTGAGAACTTCGGTAAACATCTAAGCAATCCGAAAGGGAGGGTAAGCGATCCCATGAGGGGATATAAGTCCCGTGAGGTGAGAACTCATTAAACATCTGTATTGTGTTGAACTAACACATAAAACTAAGTCCAGTTGGTTAAGTTGGTGCCCCTACTGATGGGGAAGAGTGGATGTAGGAGTTGGACTCCGAACCACTATAAAATCGTGTGTTCTTTACTGCTTTATGTTCTTACTTGTCATATGCATTCGACTATAAGGAAAACACATGGTTTAAAAAAAAATGGTAATCACCATTCCTCACGCTCTGTTTTATATGCATTACAATTGGTATTTAACACTAATGGGTTTTCAAAGCAGGACCAACATTCGATACCAAAGAATTTGTCCTCACTGAGGAGTCCTCGTTATTTAGCAAGCACCTAAATGTGCTAGTGTAATACCTTGGTCATGACAAGCCAATATGGGTCTTACACTTCAACCTTTCCACGATGGTTAGTTCATTTTCATTTGGGTTGTGAATTTGTACTTAATTACGAGGTCTTTATTAGTTTGATCTTGATGATCTGGTATCACCAAATTAACTTACAACAAAATCGTCTTGACTTATTGAGCGGGTTTGCAATAAACATATATAACATTCATTCATATTTAATGCAGCGGTGATTAATAGTTTTTTTGAGTTAATAAATAAGAAAATTGATTTTGTTATACAAAGTAAAAGCATACTTTTCAGTATAACCCCAACACTCTCATCTTCGATCGTTGCTCTGTTGGCGGCGTTGGGCCGCGATTAATCGCTGGAGGCGGTGGTTCACCATTGTGCCTCGCGATTCCTCATGATTCTCAGATCCGCTCGGAGTGACAGCGGCGCGATCCGTACCCCCGAAGGAATTATGGACCGGGTGTAAGCCAAGTTTAGGTCACATGAGGATCTAGGGTTATCCGGCCTACACCAAGTTTATGGATCTCGCCGGAGTGGCGTGAGCGATTCGTACATCAAGAAGGAATTATGGACCGGGCGTAAGCTAAGTGTAGGTCACATGAGGATCTAGGGTTTTCCGGCCTACGTGTTGGACAAAGAAGCCGACAAGTTAGATCCACGTTCAGAATTAAGGCTATTTATAGGGTAACCTGAGGGATCGAAAGAATGTATGTTCTATGGTCAGAAGATCAAAAATTAGTAAAAAGTACTCATTTTAGATTTTTGGAAGAAGACTACATGAACAATAGGAAGCCCAAAAGTGAGATTACCTTAGACGAATTAAGAGGGCAAACTCCAACACCAACTGTACAAGAAGTGTGAGGTCCCGATTAAAACCGATTTTGCGCGTCCCGATAATGAAGGAAGAACTTGTATTTATAGTGTGGATTTGAATGTTACCGTTGGAGAGAATCACATTCAAATCCATACTACTTTAATGTGGATGAATGTGGAAGAGTATGGAGAATGTAGCAAATGATGATCTGAGTAGAAGATATGGGTTCGGGGGTTCCCGCCAAGGTAGGTGTGTGCGGATGATCACGAGTCTGAAATATGGCGATGATCGTAGCCGCGACTAAGGCATTCAATAGAATTGTGCTCCCAATCCTATATACTAAAGCATTCCTACCATAGAACACGAGCTAGAAATACGCGTATACTCGAGAGTGTTCTACCCCAGATCTACACAAATGTTATATCCTAAGCAGAGAGATATTCCCATCCTTAGCATCGAGGCTAAACAAATGTAAGGGAAAATATTAACCTGGTTGGAAACGAATAAACCTTTACCCAAACTCAAAGTTAGGTTAAGATTGTTAGGTGAGTGTGAACTTCATTAAACATCTGTCAGCAATCAGTAAGGGAGATAAGTCCCGCTTGAGTGCGAATTTCGGTAAACATCTCGGCTATCCCGTGAGGGGTATAAGTCCCATGAGGGTTAAAGTAGGTTAAGGTTCCCTGTGTTAAGGGAAGAGTGGATGTAGAGGCGGGTTTCGTCCGAACCACTATAAAATATCGTGTGTTCTTTCTTGCTTTATGTTTATACTTGCCATATGCATTTGAGGACAAGCAAAAACAACACATCGTTCTTAAAAGCAAAAATTTGTATCACCATTCCCTCACCCTTTTGTTTTTATATGCACACACGACATATTACTTCATGCAAAAAATCGGTTTTAATCGGGACCTCCAAGAAGTAATACCAAATGTCACACCCACACAAGCGGAACCTCATCTCGCGATTGGAAGGGTTGTGAGAATACCGAAGAGATTCATAGGGATAGGAGAATCTTCACACTTGATCTCACGGAGAGAATCGGACCCATGGTCTTACAACGAAGGCGATCAAGATAAGGATGCAAATTCTTGGCAAATAGGAATGAAATGAGTTCTATGGATGAAATGAGTTCAATGGACCCAATGGGATCAAACCTATTGGATGCAAGTGGGTATACAAAAAGAGGATCCCGCCGGTAGGGTTGAGACCTTCAAAGGCTAGGCTTGTGGAAAAAGGATATACTCGGAATAAGGGATGGATTATGAGGAAACCTTTTACCGCCTATAGCCATGCTCAAGTTCATCCGCATTATCTTGTCGATAGTTGCATCTTGATTTCTAGATCTGGCAAATGGATGTCGGCAACATTCATGTGGAAGTCTTGAGGAAGAATTATATATCATGACAGAAGGTTTTATTGCGAAAGGCATTGAACATTTGGTTTGCAAACTCTAGAAAGCATGCGGACTTGGAACCAATGTTTTGATCAAGTAATTAAATCATCGACTTGATCAAAATAAGTTGGAGAGTTGTGTATAAAAATATGATGGAAGCGCATTGGTATTCTTAGTACTATCGTGAGCGACATTTTGCTCATTGGGAACGATGTAAAGGTGTTGTTAGATGTAAGGGTGTACTGTCAAATCAATTCGATATGAAGGACTTGGGAGAAGCGGGGCCATATCCTAGGGATCAAGATCTTTAAAGATGCATGGAAAGAATGATCGGTTTATCACAAAGCTTCATACATAGGCAGTGTTTTGAAGCGATTCAACATCTGAGGATTCAAAAAGGTTTCTTACCCTCGGACATGGAATCCATCTGTCAAAGTCATTCGGTTGTGTGA
The DNA here is from genome assembly GCA_037126765.1 of Stenogyne calaminthoides. Lineage (NCBI taxonomy): Eukaryota > Viridiplantae > Streptophyta > Magnoliopsida > Lamiales > Lamiaceae > Stenogyne > Stenogyne calaminthoides. The sequence continues at coordinate 21,957,072 of JBBCBC010000004.1, forward strand.
GAAATTCTCTACAGCGATGAAAGCGATATCTTATTCCTTTTGTTCGCATCAATTATGCAACCACCATAATCAACATCCCGAATAACCCGGTTAATTCAAGGTTATCATCAATTTGGATACCACAATCCTCTATTCACGTGCCTTTTAGATATCTCGGTATCCTTTTGGCGAACTTCCATGTAGTAGCCTTAGGATTAGCTTGGTATCTTGCACATATCAAATGACAAAAAGTTATATCGGGCCTACTTTTTTGTGAGATAGAAACAATGATCAATGATCCTCTATAATCGGTATGGTTATTGGCCCGGCTTGTCTTGAGGATCGATATCTATCTTGTAGTTAGTATTCATAGAATTCTAAGCGCATTGCAGTCTGAATACCATACTTGGCAAATCGGATCTACGGTGTATTTTGCCCTGATTGATGAAAATTCCTTCTTTTGATTTATTTCACGAAGTCTGAAAAAAACTCATCTCCCCATCATTGACATCTCAAACTTTCCTTTCATCCGTGCTGATTTTGTGGATCAGGCTGAGTATCTGGGAGTGACAGGGAGTGATGCTCAGACCATCCATAAGAGAGAAGAGCTGAAGGAAAGATACTATGGGATGTTCAACTTTGAAGCCACCGATGGAGATGAAATTGAGTCGATGAAGATTGAGTATCTTATTCCTTTTGTTTTTGATGAGATTACATGAGAACCAATGTAACTTGTACTTTTGGTTTTGAGCTTAATGAAAAACTTTCTTGATTTTACATTGATCAAAATATAATTTATCATTATCTTCTTGATTATTTGATGGTTGCCTTTTTACTTGTTTTACTTGCTTTATGAATTGAAACCTGAATAGATGATAGGTTTACTTCTGTTTGCAAGCTTGTAACAAGATTGTTTTGGCATCATCAAAAAGGGGGAAATTGTTGGGAGATGAATTTAATAGAGATTTTGATTAGATCCCAAAACCCCTAAGTATGACATGTTTCAGGACAATCTTAGTAGTATAGGATCAGGTTTCAAATTATATTTAGTTTCAGGATTATCTGCAGAGTGTATAGTAAATGAGATATAGTTCAGAATAAGATAGGTCTTAACAAAGTTTTGAACTGAAGATCTCAGAAGAGTACTGAAGACCTAAAACATACTGAAGTTCAGAAGAACCTAAAGAACGAAGATCCTGAAGACTAGAAGATCCTGAAGACCAGAAGATCCTAAAGATCAGAACATCCTGAATACTGTTTTGTACTGAATCAAAAGACCCTGAACAAGTCACTTCAAGTTTAATAGTGTTTTGTTCATTCTTAGTACAAACAAAGAGAATGTTATACATTCGTGAACACTAAGAAAAATATCAGATCAGTGTGGTTGACTAAAAGAGTCGTTTTGTTTGTCTCTGTTCAAAGGAAGATTTCAACCAATGAGGAGGCAAAAACAGTGTACTCTACTGACACTGAAAGCGACATGTCCCTAAAGAATGTCAGCGTCGATATTTGTCTTGTTAACATAAATTAGTGATTGGCTGCTTGTCAGGATATTTCCTAAAACATGCAAGGGTGCGTTCAAACCCTAATATAGTCGTTCATCAATTACTCAAAGAAGAAACCCTAGATGCTTTATCTCTCAAGCGGATCATTTTTCAAAAGGTAGACTTACGCTGCGCCTATAAAGCTGCCTTGGAAATTTCAAGGAGGGAAATCAAAAGCATTTCAAGCTCGTACGAATTCAAATCTTGCAACTCTCGAAACCTCAAATTTGTTTTTCATCTTTGAAGAGAGCTCATTTACTAAGCCTAGATCTAAGATATATCCAAAAGCTAAGTTAGAGATATCCTAGCCTTTTACTTGTGTTTGATTGTAAAAAAGGATATCTCACCTAGTTGAAACCAACCAAAACCCAAACCCTTTGATTAGGTAGTTTGTGTGTGTAGTTGTTGGAGAAGTGAGAGTTGTAAAAGTAAGTAAGTTGTTGTGTTAGGTCAAAAAAACTCTAGAGAAGAAGTTAGTGGTGATTGTTCGGTCAAATGGCTTGTGTGTGTGTTGAGTTAGTAAGGCTGCGATGGTTGGTCGAAAACTTGTGATAGAACATTAGTAAGCTGCGATAGTTCATTACGAAATCTTAAGATAGTAGAAGTAGTGAGTTAAGGAATTTCTCTGAGGATCAGAGAGAATTGACGTAGGAGCTTGAGCCTCTGAACCACTATAATTACTGTGTTGTTAGCTTTCTATTTTGCATTATTATCTGTTGCATATTTTCCTTTGAAAGCATACGAAGTTTTTCGAAATTGGGTTGGAAACAATCCAATTGAGGTTGCATTAAATTGATCTGACCTTAACCAACTGTTTCATTAAACAAAAGATTTTCGACAAAAAGTAAAATGAGTATAAACTTAGGGCCTACATTTTTCGAGACTCTAGATAAGCTAATATAGATAGTTGTCAAAGTTGATCAACTCTCTGAGTAGTCGATAAGATTATTATCTACTCCAAGCTTATTTGGACTCTGTTATAGAAACTTCGAAGAATCGATTGAGCTAATCTGAAGTCTCTAAAAGCCGCTCAGTGTTATTGTCTCAATAGGCTTTGACTCAGGGCATTTTGTGCTTCTCAGGACTGAAATTCAGGACAACCTGACTCTCTGATTATAGTATTTTCTGAAAAAAAGTTAAAAATCACTATACTGCGTGTATTCCCCATCATACCGTGTGGAACTCGTTACCGGGACCAACAACGTGGATTATGTGTACGCATGATTGTTTATTTTCTTACTAATTATTATGTTGAATTGATTTAGGATTAATTCAAGTTAGTAAATAATTGATTAATTTAAATATGTATTTAAAATCATCTCGAATAGATCCAGGCACCCACATATATTCCCAACAACTGGTATCGAGCTCTAGTTTCGAGCTCTGACTTTTATATTGTTATTTAAATTATGTTGGACATTAAATTGAAAATTGGATATGTTGGGAGATGAATTTAATAAAGAAGATTTTGATTAGATCCCAAAACCCCTGAGTTTGACATGTTCAGGATAATCTTGATAGACTGAGTCAGGATTCAGTATAGAGTGTTCAGGATGTTATCTGCACCATGTATAGTCGCCAGATATAGATCGAGTTAGATTTTGAAGTTTCAAGAAGACTCAAGAAGTTTTCAAGAAATGAAGACTTCGATAAGTTTTAAAGAAATCGAAAACTTCGATAAGTTTCAAGAAATCAAGACTCGATGAAAATGGCAAGACTTCAAGAAGTTCTTGAAGAAATCAAGACTCAAGATGACATCAAGACTCAGTATGTCACTAAAGACTCAGTATGTCACTGAAGACACTGAAGACTCAGTATGTCACTGAAGACTCATTATGTCACTAAAGACTCAGTATGTTACTAAAGACACTTAAGACTCACTTTATGTCACTTGAAGACATCGAAGAAGTATGTCTTTGAAGACTTGTATATCACTTTGAAGACTCGGGAAGACATCAAGACTCGTAAGACATCAAGACTCAGAAGATACTAAAGACACAGAAGACAAGAAGATACTAAAGACCCAGCGATTCATGAAGATCAAAGAAAAAAATGAATACTCAATTATAACCTAAATGTCCGAGGCACTGAATAATATCTACCTGAAGACTAAAAAACTGAGAAAAACGCGAATATTAAAAAAAAATGGATATTGCCCAAGGCATTCATGTGCAGACAAAAGGAACTAAGTCCAAGTGTTGTTTAAGGTTATCTCACTCAGAGAGGTTGACCAAAAAGAGTCGTTATGTTTGTCTACATTTCTTTCAAGACAAGAACTAATCGAGGAAGACAAATACTTTTCATTTGACCTTTAAAAAGCGATAGGTCCTTTGAAGCATGTCGGTAGTACTTATGTTCAGATCGCAAAAAGTGGTGATTGGCTACATGAAAGCATATTTCCTAAAACATGCAAGGGAGTATTCAAACCCTAAAAAATAGTGGTTCATCAAACACCATAAGAGGAAACTCATGAATTTATCTCCTCCAACGGATAGTTTTTCAAAGTGACCTTGGTGAAGTTGCCTATAAATACTAGTGACCCTTTACATTGAGAGGTTATGGGAAATTTGAAAGCAACACAAGAGCTCATTCGTATTATTGCAAATTGAAGCACTCGAAAAACCTAAAATTTCCCAAGTGTTTCACATTGAAGAGAGCTCATTCACTAAGCCTAGATTGATAAGATATATCAAAGCTTAGTAGAGATATCTTAGCCTTTGCATTGTTCTTATTGTAAAGGATATCTCATCCTAGTTGGAAACCAACCCAAAACCCAAACCCTTTGTAAGGTACTTTGAGTGTGTTTGTTGGTGAGTTGGAGTTGTAAAGAGTTAGTAAGCTACAATGAGTTAGCTAGAAAACTCTAGAGAAAAGTTAGTAAGCTTACTTGTGGTAGTCGAACACTTGTGTGTGTTTGAGTTAGTAAGGCTGCGATTGAGTCGACCGAAAACTCAAGGTAGCAAAGTGAGTAAGGCTGCAGATGGTCGGACATAAAGCTTTAGGAAGTGGTTAAGGAATTTCTCACGAAGGTCGAGAAGAGTGGGCGTAGGAGCTTGAGTCTACGAACCACTATAATTGTTGTGTCGTTTTGCTTTCCATACTGCATTATTATCTATTGCATGTTTTTCACTGAAAGCATAATTTACTGATATTCAGTTGGAATCAATCCACTGGACTTGCATCAACTGATCACAGACTTAATCATTGTTTAATTAAAAAGAAGATTTTGACAAAGCTAAAAGCAGTATAAATTTGGGCCAACCATTCATACACTTGAGAAGCTAGAAACAGATAGTTACCAAACTAAACCTAACCCTACTAAGGGTTCGATAAGATAGTTATCGATCAGCTCGGGATCTCGATAAACTCGGGATCGGTTGGGCTAATCGATGCTTTTGAAAGCGGCTTCGAGGATCATTGTCTCGATGAACTTTGACTCGAGGCGATTTGTGCTTCTCGGGGCAAATCATGGACAACTCGACCCATCTAACATCGGTGAAAGAAAAGTTTTAAAATCACCGAACACGTGTATTCCCCCATACGTGTGGAGACTCGGAAGACCGGGACCAACAAGTGGTATCGAGGCGGTGGTTCAACTTGACCCTCTCTTTTGTAAGCCATAGTCTAATTTTTCGCGTATTGGACTACGGTGGTCTCTTTGAAATGAGATCTATTTCTTCGATATCTTACAAGGCTCGGTCATCATGCCTTCTAGAACCTTCCTATGTTCTCTGTTGAGAGCTATGACCTATGGAGATTAAGAATGCAGCTCATCGTATTCAAAAACATGAAAGAATGTGGAGAGTGGTTTCGAAGGACCATTCAAATTCAACATTGTGAATCCGGAATCATCGATCTTGAGAGAAATGATCGAGATGAATTTCAAAGTCGATGATCAACTTACTCCCGATGAGAGAAAGTTAGTCAAGCTTGACTACATTCTAAAGATACTTTGTATACACTTATTGATGATGGTGTTATGGGATGATTTCTCCTTTGTGGCGAAAAGAAATATGGGACACACTTAACTTTGATTCTTGAGGAAGAAGAACATTCGGAAGAAGGTTCAGTTCTAAGATGATATTTTCTCAGATAGTGACAGTGATGATATCTTTCTTATGACTATGGAGGAGGTAAATTCTTCTATCTCTGTTGTTGCTCCTACACAAGCACATGAGTTCTCAAGTTCAACTTTAAACAGTAACTTTGACCTGATGGATTCATTTGAGAATCTTATGAAGGACTATTCTGTGTTACAAGAACTGACTGCTGAGAATCTGAAGTGGAAAGACTCTAAAAATGCTGAGATCACTTCTCAATTCATGGGAACTACTGATGAACTAGATGTTCTGAAAGTACAACTCTCAGAAAAAGAGAAGGTGATAGAAATCCTGGATGGAAAATTAGAGAAATCCACTGAGGAGATTTAGCTTATCGGAAGCGGGTTCAATGACCCTTTTGAGAAGCATGAAACTCTAAAAAAGAAATGTGAGGATAGTCTTGCAGAGAAAGTTAGCTCTATTGAATTCTGCATCTAAAGTGATAGATGAAATTCAGAGTTATCAAAGACATGAAACTATAAAAGCTGGATTGGGATATATTCCAGGGGGAACCTCACAAGGTCTTCTAAATGCTGCTTCTAGTAGCACCATGATTGTCTTTGTTAAACCAGTGGCACCTAATCTTCTTACTGAAGAATTGCCCAGAGTTTTAGACAAGGGTAAAGGACCTATGGTTTCAAAAAAACTGAAGGTTCAGGGAAGAAAACCCAGACCTCAGGAAAAGGCTAGAAAAACGACCACCGGTAGGAAATCTTGGGCCGATGCTTCAAAGCCTCGGCTAAGAATACCAACTGAAGAGATCTCTATTGAACCATCGGAGGAATTTTCGGAAGAGAAACACTTGAGAGAGAGATATTCTGTTGAAAAAGACCAAGTCCTCAGATTACTGAAAGACCCCAATTTCAGTATAGGCAACCTAAACTACACTTGCCTAAGGGTAAAGGTTTCCTGAACCCAAGTCAGCAGAGACAAAGACCAGCTGCACAAAAGCCAAGGCACTTGAACAAAAGGCCTGAACCCAAGAAGAACTCTAAGGCTCATGTTCATGCTAAAGTGACACTCATACCTGAGAGGATCTTGTCAAGGCACCTAGGGTGGTGAATGTGTATGTAGATGTTTATGGGAGACAAATCAACCCGGTCTAAAGTAATTAGAGTTGTTTTTAGGGTAAAAAGAAAAGAGCCTTTGGTGAATGAATACAACATAGCGATGAGTGGAAATGAGTTGGCTCCTGCTGTATGGTATCTGGATAGTGGATGTTCAAGATATATGACAGGATATAAGCAACTAATCACTGACTATGTTAAGCAAAAAGGCCCTCAGATCACATTTGGAGGCAATTCCAAAGGACAAACAGAAGGATATGGAACTCTTGAAGTTGACTCTGTTCATATCCATGGTGTTTCATATGTGTCTGGTTTAAAGCATAACTTGCTTTCTATAAGTCAATTCTGTGACAAAGGATTCAATGTTGAGTTCTCAAAGAACTTATGTTATGTGAAAGACAATACTTCTCAGAAAGTTTTACTGACTGGTACTAGAAAAGGAAATGTGTATCTTGCTGATTGGAGTTCAACTCCTAAAGATACATGTTTGGTTGCAAAAAAGTTCCCGATACCGGTTGGTTGTGGCACAAAAGAATGAATCACCTAAACTTCAAAACCCTGAACAAACTTGCAAGATTAGCACTTGTGAGGGGGTTACCCAATGAAGTGTTCAGTAAAGAACATATATGTGATGCTTGTCAGAAAGGAAAATAAATCAGAGCATCCTTCAAAAGCAAAGTAGATGTTTCTACTGAAAGAATACTACAACTATTACATATGGATCTCTTTGGTCCAGTAACACCTGTGAGCACTAGTGGCGAAAAATACACACTTGTGGTAGTTGATGATTACTCTAGATACACATGGGTCATATTCTTTTCAAAGAAAGAAAGACTCAAAAACAAAAGCTGCTGAACTCTTTGAAAAAGGCTCGATCTTGAAAAAAAAGAATCTGAGTGTGGTCAAAATCAGATCAGATAAAGGAACTGAGTTTATCAATCATATCATATCTGATTATTGTGCAGCAAATATTATAGCTCATGAAACATCATTTTGCAAGGACCCCTATGAGAATGGTGTTCTTTGAAAGAAGAAATAGAACTCGAAAAGAAAATTTGGAAGGACAATAATTCTTTGGTTGATATTCCTAAGAGATTTTTGAAATTTGAAAGCTATCAACCTTTGCATCTACTCTCTAAAAACGAGATCCATTACGAAGTCGGTAAAAGCCTTGAGTTTACAACATAGGACTCTTATTGTGGAAGAAACACCTCATGTTGTTTTTATGAATCTACTTGTGTTAGGAAAAAGCGAGGAACATGATTTTCGGAGAACCGACCAAGAGGATCCTGAGACTTAGCTTTGAAAAAAAGAATGATAAAACATCCTCTGAACACGAAAAAGAAGAAGTCGGTCACTTTCTATGAATGGAGTGAATGGGACTCGAACAAAGGAGTTCGGGATGGAAAAACTTCGAGGATGGTGAGACTCGGGATGTAAATTCTCATTTGAAGGAAAAGCCAACACAGGCGAGACCAATCTGAACATATACGATTAGGACTCGGGTATGTAATGCCGATGAAGATGTGGTCACGGTGAGGCAAACTACGAATCTATTATTCAAAGGGGAACAAATGTCACGACAATGTTACGAATGGAATTTCCCGAGGAAGATGATTCCCTTTCTCCTTTTTTACATTGTTCCTGAATTTAATGAACTACGAACCTAACATTTCGATGTTGAGGATACTATTGAAGGGGAACATCGAGGGACAAAAATGGGTGGATAGTCATCCTACAAGTCAGATTGTGGGTGATCTATTAGATGGTGTCAAAACAAGAAGGTTCCATGGAGAAAGTGCTTTATTATGCTGCTTCCTATCTGAAAAAGAACCTACTGAGATTGAAGAAGCTCTACAAGATTCATTTTGGATTCTTGCTATGCAAGAAAAATTTGAATCAGTTCTCAAGGAATGAAGTTTGGGACTAAGTGGGTGTTCAAGAATAAGAGATGAAAATAACAACATTTTTGAGATCTTTTGAAATTTAGTTGCACAAGGTTATTCAAGAAGAAGGCTTGGATTATGATGAAACCTTTGCTTTTTGTTCCAAGACTTGAAGCCATCAGATTGTTCCTTGCATATCTTTGCCCACATGAAATTCACGATCTATCGGATGGATGTGAAAAGTGCATTTCTGAATGGTGTGCTTAAGGAAGAGGTTTATGTGGAACAACCTCACGGTTTTGAACAGAATGACCAAGTTTGGGCTCGGAAAGCCTTGTATGGTCTTAAGCAAGCACCAGAGGATGGTATGATACCCTTTCTCGGTTTCTTCTTGACCATGGTTTTATCAAAGGAGGCTGTTGATAGGACTCTGTTTAGGATAGAAGATGGGAAAGACATCTTACTTGTTGATTTATGTAGATGACATCATATTTGGATCTCCAAATCATCGGATGTGTGAAAAGTTTTCTACGATGAAAGGAAAGTTTGAGATGTCAATGATGGGGAGATGAATTTCTTTCTTGGACTTGGTGTGAAACAAACTAAGGAAGGAATTTTTCATCAATCAAGCAAAATACACGGAGATCGATTGCAAAGTATGGTGTCTAGAATTGCAATGCGGTTAGAATTCTATGAATACTAACTACAAGATGGATCGATCTGAAGGCAAATCGATAAATCACATTGATTATAGAGGGATCATTGGATCATTTGCTACATCTCAACGCAAGTAGGCACGATATAACATTTCTTTGTTGGGATATGTGCAAGATACCAAGCTAATCCTAAAAATTTAGTCACATGGAGGTGTCCAAAAGATTACGAAATATCTTAAAGGCCTTTGTGAATAGAGGATTATGGTATCGGTGATGATAACCTTGAATTAAGCTGGTTATTGGATGTTGATTATGGAGGATGTAGATTTGTGAGAAGTCTACCACAGGAACTTGTCAATTTCTTGGAAGTAAATTGATATCATGGTTTTCAAAAGAAATAAACCTCGATGCTTGACGATCTCTTGAAATTTGAATACATGGGCTGCGGGAAGTCATTGTGCCGCAATTCTTTGGCTCGAGACAACAATTGAGGATTATAGCCAATGAAGAACCTATATTTTTGATAATAATAGTGCAATTCTTTGTTACACAAAATCCGGTATTGCACACGGATGTAAGCATGTTGATTTCGGACATCACTTCATCAGAGATCATGTTGAGAAGAAAAGACATCATGATGGAGAAAATTCATCTTGATAGCAGAGAGCTGATATCTTGACTAAACCTTTGGTGAATCAAGATTTGGGAACTATCGTTGAATTAGGTATGTTGGATCGGTGTATAAAAGCAAATCGAAAAATTGAAGGTTTTCGGATGCATGAAGTTTCTCGATTTTTCTTGAAACTCGAGGATAAAATGGAAAATCTTGAACTCAGGAGTCTTGGGAAACTCGGATATCACGAAGATCGATTTTCGATATTATCTTGACCTCGTTGATTTTCGATATCATCTTGACCCCTTTCGATTTTCGATCTTATCTTGATCTTTCTCGATTTTCGATATTATCTTGACCTCATTTCGATCTTCGATATTATCTTGACATTTTATCAAGGTCAAAACTTCATTAAAAAGATGATGGAGAAAATTAGTGCGAAGAAGTATTGACTCATGCAACTCATTTATTGTCTAAGCGAATCTAAGTAATCATTGGCAATAAATAACATAACACTGAAGGAATATTTGGCGGGACCTTTGAAATACTCGAAGAAAGTCGATGGTCTCACGAGGAATAAGTAATTAATTATCTTTGTTCATTAATCACTAATAAAGGTTAAATTGGCGGCGTTATATTTGTGAAATCGTCCTTTCATATACCCGATTTAGTCGATTGTTTAATCTCGACGATCGATTTCTTCATCTATCGATATTCCATGAATCAAATCCTATATATATATTGAAGAATTCCTTCAAATCCCAATTCAATAACCGCCGTCTTCAAAACACTCTACTTAAAAAAAAAAACTCTCATTTGCCCGAGAAATTATCATCCTTTCAAAACCCTTCATCAAAATTACGCAAAAAAAAATAACGTTCTCTATATACGATAAGCTTATGATCTCTAACAAACGGAAGTGGTATGAATCGTCGTTTTCTCGAAAGCTCATCGAATCGACTCACGAAGAAGAAGCTTTGCACATGATTCGATTGGCGAAGCTCACTTGCAGTTCTTGAATCAACGAGGCGAAATCTGTAAAAGAGGTAATAGAGTTTATCTATAATTTAAAATTAGATGATGAGGATTTGTATAGAATCACAGATTCTGGTTTCTCATTTAGAGCATAGTTCAAAGTATGTGGAATTTGTTAGGGAATTGTACATGATTCCTAAGAATCTTAATGACATATCTGAATTGAGCGATAGAGGAGAAGACCTACGGTTTATATGATGGGTAGGGAGCAAGTGTCGGATAGGATAGCAAACAACTCTAAATAAAAGGCATTTGAAGCCTAAATATCGAGTGTTGCTGGACATTGTGAGTAAATGCATAATGAGTAGGTGCGGTGACTTTGAGCAGTTAGCACGACTTGAAGTTGAGATTAATGGCGGCGATTGAAGATTCACCCACCCTTTGCATTCATTTGGTTAGATTATTTAATCAAAGTGGTGAGTGATCAAGCTAAACAAAGTCGGAAAGGTGAATGGACGGTTGTTATCAAAGGGAAGATCCTTCATGCAACCAAGATTGCATATATCTTGGAGATGTGCAGAGAAGAAGAGGATATCTTTGCTAATTCCTCACCCTTTCCAAAGTCAAAAATTCTATTCAAGCCACCTACAACTAAGAATACTTTGAAAGGAAGTAAGGAGAAAAGCTCAAAGTCTCAGGAGGAGACCACTGAAGAAGGAGCTGAAGAAGCCCAACAAGCCAGGGGGAAAGCCCTGATGGAGGTGAAGAGAGAAAGGGAGAGACTCTGAAGAAGAAAACACGGCCCTCGAAGCTTGAAAAAATTCAAACTATTCTTGAGGAGGAGGGTCGGTGACTTTGAAGGAAGTCCAACTGAAGGCCAAGAAGGATGGGAAATCTCCACTGCAAGTTCTAGCTCAGGTTGTGACAATAGCTCAGGAACAAACTGAGGAACAGGTTTTCTCTGAGGTACTCGGAACATCTCTGAGCTCAGACAAAATATCTCAGGAAATATTCAAGGGACCTCAGGTTCCTACTGAGGAGATACTTGTTCAGACCTCATATCAATCTGAACCTCAGGAGCTACTGAACTTAGATGCGCTCCTGAGTGAACCTTTTCTAGATCCTCCTTTTGAATCTGGTCCTCTTGACACAAAGCCCAAAATTTGAAGAAAGGAGAGGAAGAAGAGGTGGCGCAACAATTAGAAGCAGTTCATTGCGGGCCCGGTACCTGGTGAGCTCATATCCTGACCTTCAGGATCTCTTCTTCAGACTCAGGACCACAGTCTATATCCTGAATCAGACTCTTCCAGAGATGCTGAACATTGCCTCCTTCAGAGGAGAGGACTGGTGGAATGCTGAGACTGTCGTGCTAACAGAGTTCTCTGGATTCAGGAAGACTAAGCTTAGGATGAAAATTGCTGATTTTGATGAGCTAGTCAAGAAGAAGGTGGCTGAGAGGAGGGAAGCTGTTACTGATGCCTCCAGTTCTAAGGATCAAGATGAAGAAGGGGATAAGCAAGAGGATCCTGAAAAGCAATCTCAGATGGAGAAGGAAACTGATGCTTGTCAGACTGATATCTCACATCCTCAGATTGAAGTTAGCACTCTTCAGGTAACTGTTGGCACTATTAAACATTATGCCAAAGCTACTGAAGTTCCTATCTTTAAATCTGTTATGTCTGATATGCAGACTAAGGCTCAGGTGGAGTACCCAGCTCAGGTGGAAAAAGTTCTACAAACTCCAGAGATTTATCTCATTCCTATCTTGGACAAATTAGAGAAGGTGGTGCCAATGGTGGAGAAAATAGCTCAAATTGAAGAAACAATGGCCAACCAATCTCAGAAGCTGGAAACACTGAGTTCATATTCAGACATGATGCAGCTTCAAACATCTCTTGCTGATAAAATGACTACCATAGAAGGAAAGGTTGATGGAGTCAAAGCTGAGCTCAATCCAGAGATGAAGCACATGTATCAGGAGAGAACAACATATCTTGAAGCCAAAAGTGGTTGAGAAGAATGATCGATGATCAAAGGCAGTTGTTGAGAAATGGGCTCTATGCTCATGACCAAGATAGCGAAGATGGTGCAAAATGTCTTCTCACGATTTTTCACCTCTATCTGAAGAGTTCTCGATGGCAGAAGCGGCGTACATTGACAAATGGATGCTATTATTCAATTGATGATGCGTGGGAGGAAATCAAAGAGAACTTACGGTTCTACTTTGAAATTCGAGGAATGGAGGGGGACCCGGCTCGGATATGAATGAAGCCTTCATTGAATATCTTCGACATTCTATCCTAAGTACGCAAAGTTGGATTAACTTGGCGGATGAAGGTATCTGTGATTGTTGCCCTGGTCCATATACTTACCCGGCTCAAGACTTGAGAATGGCTATGTGAATGAGGCGGCCATCTCTCAAGAGATTGCTCGATATGCCATCCAACTTTTTCGACAAGAAACAACCGAGATATCATCAAAGCAAGGATGAATTGAAGAAGAGATATTATGGGATGTTCAACACTGGAAGTGCACGAGGATGAAGTTGATGAAGATGAAGATGATGAAGATGAAGACTCTTTGTATCTGTTTTTATTTTTTATTTTCATTTAAATCGAAACTCGATCTTACAATCAACGAAAATTTTATCTTTAAGCCAAAAGATAATATCTCATTATCTTTTTACATCTCTTTATGTTTGATATGCCTTATGTTACGAAGCTGTTGAGAATTGCCATTTTGGATTGTAATAGAAAAGCTGAAACACGAGTATAGGTTAGGTGTTTTTGTAACAAGATGGTTTTGGCATCATCAAAAAGAAATTGTTGGGGATGAATTTAATGAAATTTTGATTAGATCCCAAAACCCCTGAGTATGACATGTTCGGGATAATCTTGATAGGTAGTCGAGGACCGATTATAGAGTGTTAGGGATGTTATCTACACCATGTATAGTCACAGATATAGATCGGGGTTAGATTTTGAAGTTTACGAAGACTCGATAAGTTTGAAAAAGCGAAGACTCGATAAGTTTATGAAGAAACTGAAAACTTCGATAAGTTTCGAAGAAATTGAAGACTTCGATAAATGGCGAAGACTCGATGAATTCTTTGAAGAAAGCGAAGACTTCGGTATGTCTTTGAAGACTTTGAAGACTCGATTATGTCCTTTGAAGACTCGATATACCTTTGAAGACACTGAAGACTCAGAAGACACTGAAGACTTAGATGATATTAAAGACACAGAAGACAAGAAGATACTGAAGACCCAGTAGTTACTGAAGACTCAGCAAAATATTGAATACTCGATTATAACTTTGAATGTTTGAGGCCTTTGAATAATATCTACCTGAAGACTACAAAACTGAGAAAAACGAGAATATTCAGAAAAATAAATATTGCCCAAGACATTCATATGTAGACAAAAGGAGCCAAGTCCAAGTGATGTTTAAGGTTATCTCACTCAGAGAGGTTGACCAAAAAGAGCCTTTATGTTTGTCTACATTTACTGAAGACAAGAACCAATCAGAAGAAGACAACACTATACTTTACTGACACTGAAAGCGACAGGTAACAGAAGCATGTCAGTAGTACTATGTTCCAGACTGCAAAAAGTGGTGATTGGCTACATGAAAGCACATTTCCTAAAAATGCAAGGGAGTATTCAAACCCTAAAAATAGTCATTCATCAAACACCATAAGAGAAAACTCATGAAGCTATCTCCTCCAACGGATAGTTTTCAAGAGTGACCTTGGTGAAGTTGCCTATAAATACTAGTGACCCTTTACATTGAGAGGTTACGGGAAATTTGAAAGCAACTCAAGAGCTCATTCGTATTATTGCAAATTGAAGCACTTGAAAAATCTAGAATATCCCAAGTGTTTCACATTGAAGATAGCTCATTCACTAAGCCTAGATTGATAAGATATATCCAAAGCTTAGTAAAGATATCCTAGCCTTTGCATTGTTCTTATTGTAAAGGATATCTCATCCTAGTTGAAATCTATCAAAACCCAAACCCTTTGTAAGGTAGTTTGAGTGTGTTTGTTGGTGAGTTGGAGTTGTAAAAAGAGTTAGTAAGATCTGATGAGTTAGCGAGAAAACTCTAGAGAAGAAGTTAGTAAGCTACTTGTGGTAGTCGAACACTTGTGTGTGTTTGAGTTAGTAAGCTGTTGTGAGTCAGCCAGAAAACTCAAGGTAGAAAAGTGAGTAAGCTGCAGTGAGTCAGCCAGAAAGCTAGGAAGTGGTTAAGGAATTCCTCTGAAGGTCAGAGAGAGTGGACATAGGAGCTTGAGTCTCTGAACCACTATAATTGTTGTGTTGTTTTGCTTTCCATACTACATTATTATACATTTACATATTTTTTCACTAAAAGCATAATTCTTGATATTAGGTTGGAATCAATCATTTGAACTTGCATCAAGCCCGATCACAGACTTAATCTTTGTTTCATTAAAAGGAAGATTTTTGACAAAGCTAAAAGCGAGTATAAATTTAGGGCCAACCATTACGCACACTTGGGAAGCAAAACAGATGGTTACCAAAAGTGAACAAACTCTCTTGAGGGTTGATAAGATAGTTATCCGATTGGCTCGGGATCTCGATAAACTTCGAGGCTCAATTGGGCTAATCTAAAAGCTAACGAAAGCATCTCGGGATCATTGTCTCAATAAGACTTTGACTCGGGGTGATCTTTGCTTCTCGGGGCCAAATCATCGGGACAACTAACCCATCGACCTCGGTGAAAGAAAAGTTTTAAAAATCCTTTGAACAAGTGTATTCCCCCATATCGTGTGAGACTCGTTACCACTTTGGGACCAACAGGATAGTAGAATTGTTAGATCATTTTTGCGGTATCAATTGTCATGGTATTTAATGTGTTTAATTTTCATGCGTATGAATGTTTTTTAATTCGACTTCGTTTAGATTTGTTTTTTCTCGTGAGAAAATCACGAGTAGATTAAAGGCTATTTGATTTGTTCAATGTAATAGACTAGTCTAGATTTAAGGTGTATTTACTTTTCGTTAAATAAATTGTAACTTTGATCGAAGACAAAGATGGAGAGCGGAGATGAGGAGTTAAGCGGACCTAGAACAAGTAAGTAGCCGGCGTCATCCTTAAACGTCTTAAGGGAGGCAACCTGCAGCGATGCAGACGTCGCCCGTTTAACGAGCATGGCGCCTGCATAGGCGGGCGAGTCGGCAGGGCAGCGTCGCAGACTCGACCAGAAGCAGCGCCGCGAATTATACTGCGGGACCATGTCTTGCCGGAAGCGGAAATGGGGCGAGGAAGCGGCAAGCGGCTGCCGACCATCTTCGCCTGCCGAGGCTACCGTGAAGCGAGAACAACGCTGCAGATCGTGCCTAGGTGCACGGGCATGTTCCCTCGACAGTTTAATCGTCGGATGCGGGCGAAGCATCTACATTGAAGCCTTGGCGTGACGCTTTTTAGACAAAAAAAATTTTTCGAGACGAACGAATGGGAGAAATTCAAGGCGGCATTTCTTCAAGATCAAGCCAAGGAAAATCAAACCATGACAGTTGGATAATTTGTGCCCAATATATTTATTTTCTGCTTTGCTTGATTTATTGTTATTTTTTCTTATATTTTATTTAATTTGTTCAAATGTGTTTGCTGTTGGGATTATACTGAAAAGTATGCTTTTTACTTTGTATAATCGAAACTGTATTTTCAGACTTATTTACTGAAATAAATTGTTTATCACTGATGCTTTAAATATGATTGAATGTTATATATATTTCTTTGCATAAGCTGTTCAATAATTAAATGCGTGTTACTTTGTAGTTAATTTAGTGATACCCGATCACGAAGATTAAA
Source organism: Stenogyne calaminthoides (assembly GCA_037126765.1). Taxonomy (NCBI): domain Eukaryota; kingdom Viridiplantae; phylum Streptophyta; class Magnoliopsida; order Lamiales; family Lamiaceae; genus Stenogyne; species Stenogyne calaminthoides. The sequence goes on from JBBCBC010000004.1 coordinate 21,973,730, forward strand.
TTGCGGTCCTTGTAACTAAAAATCGCCATTCACGACCGGATGGAAATGAACAACCATCGCGAAAGGTTGAGGTGTAAGGATCAGATTGGTTTGTCTTGACCAAGAGATTACACTAGTGCATGGTGATCTTATTTGAATAGGACCTCTGGGGAGGATAAATTCTTGAGGCCCGAACAAGGAAGAATTAGACCTCGGTGGTTCGTTGTTTCTTAACCTTCGTCCCTTAAATAGGATCACGTGGGATCGGTAACTATTGCTTTGACTTATCATGGGTAGCGAATCGAGGAGAGATTTAATACTTTTTATCTTGGGCAATATTATTGGTCACGTGTGATTGCTAAGATTTATCTGAAGAATCGTGTGTGCAAATACGCTTGCTTGATTTGCCCCCTTGGGAGGTTCATAAGTTTTATCATACCAAATCTTGCAAGTGGAATTAGTTTCGGTATGGATAATAATGTTGAACGTTCTCGACCAAGGACAAAAGATATTAATTAGCGAAAGCTATTTGGTGGCTTGAATTAATTAATGGGCTAGATAATCTTAAACACGGGAAATAATGGCCGGGAGCCATATTGAGGCGTAATATGGGTTAAGATGGATAGTCTGCAATATTAATTATGTAGTGGGATTAATTAATATTTATGGGCTTGAATTATATTGTGGCTCAATATTAGATATTCAAGATCCATTAGAAGGTCGATCTTAATTCTCCTAAAAGGCCCCCTGAGTAGCCCAACATATAGTCCAATAAGCGAAAAAGGTGATTAAAATAAAATAAATATTGTTGCTTATATTTCCTCTAAATTTTTGAAAATTATGGATAAAAAGATGGGAGAAAGATTTTCTTTGAATTTTGTTATGGAATTAAGATATGTATTCTTGGAATACAAGATTATCTCATTAAATTCAAGAAATCTCCCACTTGTTTATACATAGTGAAATTTGAAATTTTGGAAATATAGTGGGCAAGAAAGATTTTCTTGATTTTCTTGAAAAGATATTATGGAAGATATGTATTTCTTGAAATACAAGAATATCTCATAAATTCAAGAAGATCCAAATCTTGGATTCTTGCACACTATTATTTTCTAACATTCCATAAAATAGAGGAGGTGGATTTTTTGTGGAATATTTTAATTATGGGAAAAAAAGAATATATGGGATATATTCAAGAATTCTTGGTGACCAAGAAAAGTCTTTTCCCACATTGAAAAAAACACACAAATTTCGTTCACCCTCCTCCTATATATAGGGGATGATTAGTTCATTCCCAAGTACAATTCCATGTCTTTGGAAATATTAGCAAATCCACAAAGGTGGTGCAACAAAGTTTATTTTTTTTCCTTTTGTTAATTGTTCATGAGTATCCTTCCACGGATTGTCGAGCAAGGGCTAAGGGAATACTTGGGAAGTCCTTTTGGTTAGTCCATCGGCCGAAGTCTTTGCTATCAGGAGAATGCGTTCACGTAAACTCGTAGATTCGCATGCGTGGGTTTTTCGTGGCTTTTTATATGCATGATATGTTGTTGCAATTATTATTTGAATTAATATATGATTAATTCATGCTAGTAATAATTAATGAATTAAATTTGTATTTAAATATTCCCCGAATAGATCTGTGCAAATCATTCCCCAACATTTGGTATCGAGAGCATTTGTTTAAGACTCTGAATTTTTTAAATTGTAATTTAATTCGTGGACATTAAATTTGAAATTGGATAGTAGAACCCATTAGATATGTTTTGCGGTATCAATTGTCATGGATTTTAATGTTTTATTTTGCATGCATATAAACCGTGGTTTTTTAATTCGATTCGTTGATTTGTTTTTGCCTCGTGAGAAAATCCACGAGTAGACTAGGATTTGTTTGAGTTGATCAATGTAATAGACTAGTCTAGATCTAGGTTTATTTATTTTTGTAAATAAATTGTAACCGGATCGGGAAACGAAGAGATGAAGAATTAAAGGACAAAATCGTAAATCGATCGAAGAACAGGCTACCGGCACGCTGGCCTGCGCAGTGGCGCAGGCCGGGCGCCGAGCGCATGTATGAGATGGCGCCGCCGGGGGTGCGGGCCCAGTCGAACGGACGGGCGGAAGCCGCTAGCCTTACAGAGATCGATCTTGGCGGCGCTGTGAGACGCGGGGGAGTCATGAAGGTGGAGGAGGAAAGCGCGAGGACGTCGTCCAGCGAGATCCGCATCGCCTTCCGATATAGGCCGGCGCCTTCCGAAAGAATGGCGTGCAAGAGGCAAGGCGGATCAAGGCAATCTTGAGAACATCTAAACAGCCCGGCGGATCTTGGCGTGCATCCATTACAGTATTTGCGTGGCGTGGTTCGAGATGAAGTATTTTTTCGAGACGAGCGAGTGGGAGAAATTCGAGGCGTGTTTCTTTAAGATCAAGCCAAAAAAAATCAAACCATGACAATTGGATAATTTGTGCCCAATATTTTTATTTTTTACATTTTTGCTTGATTTATTTGTGTTATCTTATGCTTTATTTAATTTGTTTAAATGTGTTTGCATGAGGGTTGCCAAATTGAAAAATCTCAACTTCAAAATTACTAAGTATGTTTTAAATAATTAATTGACAATTTTATTAGGATAATAAAATTGAATTAATTTTTGACCTCCATGATTTATTTATTTGTGAATTCTTTTGGAGAAATTTCCCCGGGGACGGTCAAAAAATATAGGTTTCACATGAATGAATTCCAAAGCGGATGATTGTGGGTTATTACTAGTGGCGGCGATGACCCTCCCCACGAGGCTTGATCAAAGCGAAATAGTAATCTGTATTTAATCATGGTTATTACTTAGGTATAAAATTGATATGCATATACTTCCCCGAAAGTACTGTCAATTTTATATTGGTCAAGATTAGACCAACTATTAATCTGGATATTAAAGGTTTATGCTTTGTTCTTGTTTGTAACACCTTGAATGTGTTTAAATAATGACCTAAATTTGGCGTGGCTTATTTAAAGCTGTTTTGAATGTTGGTGATCATTGTTCATATTTTTTTGAGATTTTAAATATGATGGCATGTGATCGAATCTTGTGATATCTTTGCTTATTGCATATAGTTGTTTATTTCGATTAAACATATCGTTACCTTTTAATCCTTTGTTATTATACTTAAAAGTCAATACAATATGTATGGAAACTATATTGATTGGAAAATTATAATTGTCTAAGCGCACAAAAGCACAAGTGGATTTTGACACACAAATATCGGATGAGCCAAATGACGAGTCAAAACATGCGGGACTCGTCGGATCACCTTCTTGAGAGATGTAAATCATTTGAAAATGGTGGAGGGCAAACCCGTAAGGGATTACGTCCTCAAAATAGATGGCCCATCTGAACAAACTTGAGATTCTGAGTGCAGATTATGATCTGGAGACTCAGATGATTTTTGGTACTTCACTCTCCCGGAAAAAATTTTTTGAGCATTTTGGCCTCGCTAGCTAATTTGTTTGCAAGCTTTTGGTCTCGGAGAAATGATGAAGAGGCACCAAACTCAAGTTTTGACGGCAATTGATCCGTCTTCTTTTTCTAGGCCAAGGGTAGGCAAGATAAAGAAGAGGACAAAGGCCATAAGCAATAAAACTCAACTATTGCCAAGGGCAATGGTAAGATGAGGAATGATTGTTGTGTCAAGGAAAATCCAAAGAGGAAGTGCTTGAGCTACGGTGAGTGAGGACAATGGAGGTTTTACTGTTCAACCCCAAAAGGGACGGAAAGAAAGGTAATTCTCACACACTAGTTGTTGAAACTTGTTTAGCGGCGTATACTTCTCATTCGTGGGTGGTTGATACGAGATCCACTAATCATGTTGGCTTCACGGGTTCTAAATGATCCGACAACGTAGTGGGAGTGAGATCCTCATCACACTGGGCAACGTTACGAAAGTAGAAGACATTGCAATGCTACGTAAGTGGCAGATATTGAAATGCTACGGTAGTAACGATTATGCAATAATACTACATGAAGTAGCGAGACATTGCAATGCTACATGAGTAGCGATTAAAAGCGATGGGAGAAGTGCACCTATCTTTTGAAGATAAAGTTTTTTTTGAGATTATCTTTATGTTCCCAGTTTTAGAAAGAATTCACTTTCAGTTTCTAAAATTCGATTAAAGGACACTAAGTTTCTTCTAATAAGAATGACATCATTTTTGAAATGATGAGTGTATCTGTTACGGGACATTGATGGAAAATCTCTATACAATTAACTGTGCACACCACTCACGAAATGTATCCTATAACACATCAACTGTTTTAGAGAAAGAAAAACGTTCATCGGGCGTGAAGCAGAGACACTTCTTTGGCATCTAAGATTAGGTCATATAAATCCAAAGAGGATCCAAAGGTTGGTGACGGATGGTTCCTTGGGGCGTCTCCAAGTTGAATTGATTCAACTGCGAATCATGTTTGGAGGGTAATATGACCAAGATGGCATTTGGAGCCAAGGGGAATGGGGCTAAAGAAGTGTTAGAGATCGTTCACATAGATGTATGTAGTCCAATGTCAACCAAAGCAAGAAGAGGTTATGAGTAATTTTATTGATGATTGCTCAAGGTACGGTTGCATTTCCCTTATGAAGCATGAATCTGAGACCTTTGAGAAATTCTAAGAATTTTAGGCTCAAATAGAGAATCATAAGGAAAAACGTATCAAGTTTCTACGATCTGATCGTGGAGGCGATTACCTCAGCAATGAGTTTTGAACTACTTATCGATGAAGGGATTGTATCGACTCACTTTGCACCGGAACCCCTCAACAAAACGGGGTTTGCAGATCGAAGTAACATAATTCTTTTGGAAATAGTTAGATCAATGATGAGTTATACGGATCTTCCCGATTCGTTGTGGGGTCATGCCTTGGAAAACAGCGACTTACATTCTGAACTTGGTGCTATCCAAATCAGTTCCCAGAACCCCAAAGAATTGTGGACCGGACGCAAGTCTAGTATGAGACACATGAGAACTTTGGGGTGTCGACCCACGTGTTGGACAAGGAAACCGGTAAATTGGATCCTCGATCGAATTAAGGTCAAGCATTTTGTAGGATACCCGAGGAACAAAAGGGTGAATGTTCTATAGTTCGAAGATCAAAAGGTGGATATCCTTACCCACTTTAGATTTTGGAAGAAAACTATAGAACCAAAAAGAAAACCAGTGAGATTACCTTAAATGAGCTTAGAGGGCAAACCTCGGTCTTGATTGTCTTAGATGATATACCAAGCGATACGTTTTTCAACCGGAACCTCGTTATAGTGGGAGGGTTGTTAGGCGACCGAGAGATTCATGGGAATAGGAGAGTCCTCGGACTTGATTCGGAATCGAGACCCATGGACATATATTGAGGCACTCCAAGATAAGGATCTGATTTTTGGTCAGCAAAGACAATGAAAGCGAAGTGGGTTCTATGTTTCATAATAGAGTGTAGGGAGCTAGTCGAACCACTTAATGTGGTCAAACCCATTGTATGAAAGTGGGTATATAAGAGGAAAAGAGGATCGGACGGGAAGGTTGAAACCTTTTTAAAGCAAGACTAATGGCAAAAAAGGTTATACTCGAGAAAAAAGGGATCGATTATGAGGAAATTTTTTTCGCGTAGCCATCTTTAAGTCCATCCCAGTATTCTCTTATCGATTCTTTGCGCATTTCGACTTTGAAATCGGCAAATAGATGTTTAGGCGACTTTCATAACGGAAGTCTTGATAAGAAGATCTATATGCAACAACCCCATGTTTTCATTGAAACTGGGCCAAGAACACCTAGTTTGTAAAGCTCAAGAGGTCCATTTTACGGACTCAAATAGGCATCGAGCTTGGAACCAAAGTTTTGATCATGTAATAAAGTCTTATGGGTTTGATCAAAAGCGAGTTTGAAAGTTATTGTGTATAAAAAGCGTGTCGGGCTGCATTGGTATTCTTAGTACTATCGTAGATGACATTGTGATCGCCGGGAACGATGTGGTGTGGTCAGACGTAAGGGCATGGCGTTTCAAAACAGTTTGATATGAAAGACTTAGGGAAAGCCGGACACATCCTTGGGATCAAGATTACTCGAGATCGCAAGAAAAGGATGATTGGGTTATCGCAAGTATTCATACATTGACCTTTGGTTTTAAAAGCGATTCAAAGATGCAAGATTCAAGAAAGGATTCGTACCTTTCGGACTTGGAATCCATCTATCAAGAAAATGTCCCCTAAGGCATAAAAGGAGATAGATGACATGAAAGGCATTCCTTAGGCCTGGTTGTAGGGAAACCTTATGTATGCAATCGTCAGGTATGCGAGACCAGGATATATGCTTTGCCATAGGCATGGTAGCAAGATATCAGAGTAACCCAGGGAAAGCGAATTGGACGACAATTAAAAACATTCTGAAGTATCTGAAAAGAACTCGAGATAGAATGTTGATTTATCAGTCAGATACTCCAATCCCCATCGGCTACATGGTCTCGGATTTCCAATCAGATATAGATTCCAGAAATTATCTGCCTCAGTTAGTGTGTTTCCATTTGGGAAGTGTAGCCATCAAATGGGCGAGTGTGAAGCGTAAATGCATCACCGACTCAACCATGGAAATCGGGTAAAGTAGGCTTGTGAAGCGTTGGAAAGAACCGATTGGGCTCTAGATCTTCTTAGTGGACTTGGATGGTGTTACGAATTTGTCTAGCAATATCTGCTAAAGGCGGTTGCAAATTCAAGAGAACCAAGAGTCCCGAGTCAAACAAACACATTAAAGGAAATACATCTTATCGAGAAATCGTTAAGAGAGAGATATAGATGTGGCAAAAATGGCGTCGAGGACGACTAGCGAGATCCATTCACAAAGCGTCGCCTCTGAATACATTCGAGAGACATGTGAGTGGAATGGGTGTCAAGACCGTTGCTAATCTGCTTTGAGTATAAGTGGGAGAAATTATTAGGTTCGTGTAGGTGACATTAGATGTCACGGACTACTCGAGGCGTGTTGTAGTATACTTAAAAGCGGACTTTAAGTATAAGTGGGAGATTGTTGGGATTATCTTTGAAAAGTATGCTTTTTACTTTGTATAATCAGCTGTATTTTTAGACTTATTTCTTGAAATAAATTGTTTATCGCGATGCTTTAAATATGATTGAATGTTATATATATTTCTTTGCATAAGCATTCAATAATTAAATGCGTGTTACTTTGTAGTTAATTTAGTGATACCCGATCACGAAGATTAAATTAACGATCCTTGTAACTAAAAAGTACGTCATTCACGACCTAGATGGAAATGAACAACCATCGCGAAAGGTTGAGGTGTAAAGGCTCAGATTGGTTTGTCTTGACCAAGAGATTACACTAGTGCATGGTGATCTTGTTGAATAGGACCTCTGGGAGGATAAATTCTTGAACTGAACAAGGAAGAATTAGACCTCGGTGGTTCGTTGTTTCTTAACCTTCGTCCCTTAAATAGGATCACGTGGGATCGGTAACTATTGCATTGACTTATCATGGGTAGCGAATCGAGAGAGATTCAATACTTTTTATCTTGGGCAATATTATTGGTCACGTGTGATTGCTAAGATTTATCTGAAGAATCGTGTGCAAGTCGCTTTGTTTGATTTGCCCCCTTGGGAGGTTCATAAGTTTTATCATACCAAATCTTGCAAGTGGAATTAGTTTTTCGGTATGGATAATAATGTTGAACCGTTTCTCGACCAAGGACAAAAGATATTAATTAACGGAAAGCTATTTGGTGGCTTGAATTAATTAATGGGCTAGATAATCTTAAATACGGGAAATAATGGTAGGAGCCATATTGGTTTGTAATATGGGTTAAGATGGATAGTGCAATATTAATTATGTAGTGGGATTAATTAATATTTATGGGCTTGAATTATATTGTGGCTCAATATTAGATATTCAAGATCCATTAGAAGGTCGATCTTAATTCTCCTAAAGGCCCCCTGAGTAGCCCAACATATAGTCAATAAGCGAAAAGGTGATTAAAATAAAATAAATATTGTTGCTTATATTTCCTCTAAATTTTCGAAAATTATGGATAAAAGAGGGAGAAAGATTTTCTTTGAATTTTGTTATGGAATGAAGATATGTATTCTTGGAATACAAGATTATCTCATTAAATTCAAGAAATCTCCCACTTGGTTATACATAGTGAAATTTCAAAATTTTGGAAATATAGTGGGCAAGAAAGATTTTCTTGATTTTCTTGAAAAGATATTATGGAAGATATGTATTTCTTGAAATACAAGAATATCTCATAAATTCAAGACGATCCAAATCTTGGATTCTTGCACGCTAATATTTTCGAAAATTCCATAAAATAGAGGATGTGGATTTTTTTGTGGAATATTTTAATTATGGGAAAAAGAATATATGAGATATATTCAAGAATTCTTGGTGACCAAGAAAAGTCTTTTCCCACATTGAAAATGCACACAAATTTCGTTCACCCTCCCTCCTATATATAGGGGATGATTAGTTCATTCCCAAGTACAATTCCATGTGCTGGAAATATTAGCAAATCCACAAAGGTGGTGCAACAAAGTTTATTTTTTTCCTTTTGTTAATTGTTCGCGAGTATCCTTCCACCGGATTGTCGAGCAAGGGCTAAGGGAATACTTGGGAAGTCCTTTTGGTTAGTCCGTCCGACCGAAGTCACTGCCATCCCGAGAGGTACGTTCACGTAAACCCGTAGATTCCGCATGCGTAGGTTATACGTGGCTTTTTATATGCATTATATGTTGTTGCAATTATTATTTGAATTAATATAGGATTAATTCATGCTAGTAATAATTAATGAATTAAATTTGTATTTAAATATTCACCCCGAATAGATCTGTGCAAATCATTCCCCAACATTTGCATGAGAATTGCCCAACGAAAATCTCAAATTAATTTGGTTTCGAATCAAATTAATTTTGACCTCCATGATTTATTTATTATTTGTGAAATCTTTTGGAGAAATTTCCCTACGGGACGGTCAAAAGATAGGTTTCACATGAATAAGTTCTCAAAAGGATGATTGTGAATTATTATTAGTGGCAACGATGACCCTCCCAAGAGGCTCGATCAAAACAAAGTAGTAATTCTGTATCTAATCATGGTTATTACTTAGGTATAAAATTGATATGCATATACTTCACCGAAGTCCATGTCAATTTTATATTGGTCAAGTGGGAGCCGACTATTGATTTTAAAAATTAAAGGATTGTAACTGTTCTTGTTTGTAACCTGCTTGAATGTGATTTAAATGATGACCCTCCCAAGAGGCTCATTTAAATCTGTTTTGAGATGTTGGCTGATGCATGTTCATATTTTTTTGAGATTTTAATATGAATCATGTGATCGAATTTTGTGATTTTCTTTGTGTTGATCCGGATATTGAAACAAGATGTATGTTTATTTTCAGTTTCATCATGTCGCAACCTTTTAATCCACTATTCAATATACTGAAACACAATCTGCTTACTGGAGAAAACTATGTTGTTCGGAAACGAAACCTTATAAATATCATTGCTTCGCATGAATCCAAATTGGTGCTTAACGTACCAAAACCCGAAAAACCAACCTAGAATTCCAGTATATGGGAAGAGATGGAATATAATAAATGGGAGCTGGCAAATGAATTGATAAGGGACATTATATTGACACACATGTCGGATTTGTTAAAGGATCTTCATCAAGGATTTTCCACAGCTGCAGACATTATGGAAAAATCTTGAAGCGATGTTCGCACATCCGACCCATATGGCAATCCAGAGTATTAAGCATGACATGGTCAAGCTAAAGTTGGAAGAAGGAGTGACTGCTAAAGAGCAGATTCTTAGGGTTATGGTCATCTTTGAAGAATTAGCATATCTTAGCGAAAAATGTAACTTCAAAAGCAAAATTGATTTCATTCTCAGTTCTCTGCCAAAGAGCTATTATAATCCTTATGTAAAGTATCTAATGGAAGATATTAATTTTACTGTGGATGATGTCATAAAGGCTCTTACGTTGGTCGAAGAGGATATTGAGCGCAAGAAAGTGAATTTGGTTACAAAAGGGTCTACTTCTCGTTCTAGGCCAATTGGTGGTAAGAACAATGAAGAGACGAAAAGGATAAACCAGTTCTATTCAAACTTCAAAGATGAGAGCTTAAGCACGAGGATTTGTTTGGAATGCGGAGAAAGTGGACATTGGAGATGGGCTTGTTCCAATCCCAAAAGGAATGGAAAAAAAGGTAATTCTCACTCTTTAGTTGTTGAAACACCATTTTGGCGGAGTATGCTACCCATTAGTGGGTAGTGGATACGGATCCATCGATCATGTTTGTTTTCACGTTTACGAGGGGTTCAAGGGACCTGGAAACTTAGTGGAAGTGAGATCCTCATCACGCTAGGCGATGCTACGAGAGTGGCAGCTGAAGCAGTGGGAGAAGTGCACCTGTCTTTTGAAGATAAGATTTTAATTTTAAGAGATGTTCTTTATGTTCCTGTTTTTCGGAAAAACCTTATTTTAGTTTCTAAACTATTTGTCGATGGATATTCTGTTCGTTTTAATAAGCATGTTACTTTTTTACGTAACGATGTGATTATCTGTCGTGGAACTTTACGGAACAATCTCTATATTATTAACTGTGCATATCACTCACATAATGCATCCTATAACACATCTACTATTTCACGTAAAAGAAAGCGTTTGGCTGACGTGAACGAAACACTTCTTTGGCACCTAAGATTAGGTCACATCAACCCAAAAAGGATTCAAAGGTTGGTTCAAGATGGTTCATTGGGGTCTCTCCAGATTGAACCATTCCAACTTGCGAATCATGCTTAGAAGGTAAAATGACCAAGAGGGCATTTGGAGCCAAGGGGCTTAGAGCTAAGGAAGTGTTAGAAATCGTTTACACAGACGTGTGTGGTCCAATGCATATCAAAGGTAGAGGTGGCTACGAGTATTTCCTTACTTTTATCGATGATTACTCACGCTACGGATACATTTTCCTAATGAAGCATAAATCTGAGACTTTTGATAAATTCAAAGATTTAAGGCTCAAGCAGAGAACCATAAGGAAAAGACTATCAAGTTTCTACGATCTGATCGTGGAGGCAAATACCTCGTGATGAATTTTGAACTACTTGTCGGAAGAGGATTGCATCGATTGATTTGCACCGGTACCCCTCAACAAAGCGGGGTTGCGTAAGCGAAGAAATAAACGCTTTTTAGAAATGGTAAGGTCAATGATGAGTTATCAGATTTACCAAAATCGTGTTGGGGTTATGCTTTGGAAACAACGGCTTATATTCTAAAATTAGTGCCATCCAAATCGGTTCCTAAAACCCAGAGAATTGTGGACGGTATAAACCCGGTTTAGGACACATCGAGGATGCGGGGTGTCCAAAGATACGTGTTGGACAAGGAAGCTGGTAAATTGGATGCACATTCAGAACTAAGGTTGTTCATTGGGTACCCCGAAGGAACAAAGGGATGCATGTTCTATGGTCCCGAAGATCAAAAGGTGGTAATCAGTACGCACTTTAGATTTTTGGAAGAAGACTATATGAACGATAAAAAGCCTAGAAGTGAGATTACCTTAGAAGTGTTAGTGTTAGTGTCCTAGAGAAAATCTATTGTAAGGACATAATACTCGATGATATTCAGTTTGTTTTAATATTATAGATCATTTAATATTAATGTATGGCAATACACTTGTATGAATATTAAGTTTGTTTTTTTCATTTATTCATACAAATGTTCCCATGAATCATTTGCTGAAATTGAGGTTGTGAGAATCAGATGACTTAAGCATGATTATCAAATAGCCCCGATCAAGGATCATCAAGAATGGGATATTGATGATGCAATGGAGATCGGTGTGCGATCTGCATCATACTCTCAGAGAGTGTAGTAAGATCTCACTTACTACGAGATACTAGGTATCTCATGATTAATGCACAAATACCTTAGAGGGTAATGGTATACCCATCCGAGAAACCGTTTGATGTATTTCCACTATATGTGTTATTGGTCCCGGTGCAAACGAGTCTTACACGTGTATGGGGGGGAATACACGTGTTCAGTGTTTTTAAAACTTTTTCTTACTGAGGTCAGCTTGGGTCAGATAATCCTGAAGATTAGGTTACGAGAAGCCTGGATCGCTCTGAGTCAAAGTCTCTTGAGGCGGTGATCTGAGCTGCTTTCGAAACCTCGGATAATCCCAATCGAGTCACGAGTGTCGAGAGATCTGAGTTGCTTGGATCGGATAACTAACTTCTTGAACCCTCGTAAGAAAATGCGTTCGGTTTGGTAACTATCTATTCTAGCTACTCGGTTATTGTAATGGTTGGCCCTTAGTTTATACTCGTTTTAAGCTTTGCGAAAACCTTCCCTTTATGAAATAGTGATTAGGCTATGATTCACTTATGCAACCCGATTGGATTGATTCCAATGAATATCGATTGAAAAGTATGCTTTCAAAAATCAAATCAATGCAGCGGATAAGCCTGAGATAAGGAAAGCAATAAAGAACACAACAATTATAGTGGTTCGGAGACTCAAGTTCCTACGTCCCTCTCCCCGACTCTTGAGAGAAATTCACTATCAACCGAGCTTTCGACTACCTCGTAGTTTACTTACTCAACTTCGGTACGAGTTTTTCGACTACTCCACATAGTTTACTTACTCAACCCGACCTTGAGCTTTTACTACCTCCGTAGTTTACTTACTCAATCACACACAAGCTTTCAGACTACCCATGTAGCTTACTAACTTCTCCTCTAGAGTTTTCTGACTACTCCTTGTAGTTTACTAACTCTTTACAACACTTCTCACCAACAAACACACTCCAACTACCTTCACAAGGGTTTGGGGTTTCTTGGTTGGTTTCCAACTAGGATGAGATATCCTTTACAATAAAGCACAATGCAAAGGGTTAGGATATCTCGACTAAGCTTTGGATAATTCTTATCAAGCTAGGCTTAGTATAGTGTGCTCTCTTCAATATTGAAGCACTTGGGAAATTCTAAGTTTTTCGAGTGCTTTTATCTTTTACAAGAATAGGCTTGAGCTCTTAAGTTGCGTATAAATTTCCCGTCACCTTACAATGTAGAGGGTCACCCGATATTTTATAGGCATACACCAAGGTCACTCTTGAAAACTATCCGTTGGAGAGAGGCAACCGTGAGTTCCCTCTTGTGGTGTGTGAAACGGCTATATTTAGGGTTTGAAACTCCCTAACACTTTCTAGACAATAGTCTTTCATGTAGCCGGTCTTCACTTTTTGAAGTCTGGAACTTTTGTACATCTGACATCTTTTTTGAGAGACACATCCTTTGTCGATGTCGGTATGGTGCGATGTTGTCTTCCTCTTTTTGACTTTTGTCTCGGTTAAAGGTAGACACCTTCAGCGGCTCTTTTTGGTTACAAACTCTGAGTTTGATATAACCTTAACAACACTTCTGACTTAGTTCCTTTTGTCTGCATTTGAATGTCTTGGCAGATATCTAACTTTCTAAGGAATCGCGATCTTCTCAGTATTGCATCCTTTAGATAGATATATTGATGCCTCGGAACATTAGGGTTCATCTTGAGCATTGATACCTTCTTGAGTCTTGATAATTCTTTGTGCCTTGATATTCTTGATCTTTAGTTCTTGATCTTTGTGTCTTTAGAGAGTCTTCGAGTCTTGGTCTTGAGTCTTTTGAATCTTTGTAGTTTATCTTGGTGATGTCTTTGAGTCTTCTCATTTGAGTCTTGATTACTCGATATCTCGAGTCTTGATAACTATCTGAACTATATCTGGCGACTATACATTCTCGCAGATAACATCTGAATATTCTAAAACCTGAATCGACTCAAATATCAAGATCATTACGAACATGTCATACTCGGGGGTTTTGGGATCTAATCAAAATCATAAATCTTTATTAAAATTCATCTCCCAACAATTTCCCCCTTTTTTGATGATGCCAAAACCTATCTTGTTACAAACAAATAACCTATACTCGGGTTTTAGGTTTAACTTTATTACAAGATTGGTTGTCTCCCAACAATTTCTTAAATCGAGAGAATCTCTCAACAATTTTGAGTTTCTCGGTTTAATCATTGACAATTTCTTGATAATGAATCTCTTTAACTAGTTCATTACCAAATACTTAAACAATTTCTCCCTTATCAACATACAATCGGATTCGAGAGACATTCATTCGGGCATATCAAAAATAAAAGACATGTAAATAAGATAATGAGATATTATCTTTTGAGCATAATGATAAATCTTCATTGATGATTGGTATCCGTTACATATTACAATGAGTTTATCAACAAAATCAAAAAGACAAAATTTAAAGATTACAAAATCTTACGAGTCTTGATCTTGATCTTACGATTTTGGCTCTTGATCTTCTGCTCTTGGTTTGCTTCATTCTCAACTTCACGATTAGGCACCTCGGTCAAACATTAGAAAAATCTCTTCTTGACTCATTTCTTTCCTTGATGATGTCAGGATTTGTTTCTGTTAAACCAATGACAAAGATCTCGAAAGCAATCTCTTGAGTAATGGCCTTCTCATTCACCAAGCCATTATCAAGTTTTGGAGGTGGATAGGAATATGGACGGGGGCTACTATCGTACCTCTCCTTCATCCATAAAAAGTTAATCGACTCTGTAGATACTTTGGATAGAAGATAAGAAGGTATTCAATGAAAGCTTCATTACGATCCGAGCTTTTCCCTCTCCATTACACGAAAACATCATAATTGAACGGAAGGTTCTCTTGACTTCTTCCCACATATCGTTGAGTTTGATAGGCATCCATTTATCAGCGTGGGGCCACTTTAGTTCTTTTGATGTTCCTTTCCTCTTGCTACTTAAACTTCGAAATCACTCCTTCCACGCGCTCTTCGTCTATCTTCTTTTCGATCCACAGAGCGTTCACGAGACGAAGCGGCGACTTTCTTAGCTTGTTCTTCTTGAGTGTCTTGAGCATTTCTCGTGTTGAAGACTTTCTTACGAGGTTGAGATTGATTCCTTTGGTTGTTCTGTTTTCTTCATCATCGAATCGATTTTCTCTGGATTGGCTTAGAAGCCTTTGCACGTTGCTTTCGGGTTGAACAACGCCCAAGGCTTTCCTTTTCATAAGCGATTCGTGACTGGCTTGTTCCAACCTTTGCTCTAGCTTTCGGTTTCTCTCTTGCAACATCAAGCATAGCTTGCTCAGAAACTCGAGTGTAGATAGGCTTTTCTACTTGAGCGAACTTTAACTTCTCAGTATCTCCGACTTCTTTAAAGGCTTTTGCTAGATTATACATTTCAGCATCTTTCTGAGCTTTCTTCTCCAATGTACGTGCCATGAACTTTACGAGATCTTGACTTCCTTTTCCCCCTTCTTGGCACCGTAATTTGGAAGAAGCACGGAAATCTTTGTGTCCATGTGATATTGCTCTTTGCTCACCACAACAAACTTCTCTGCTATCTGATCTTGTTCGTCTTCCAGCCTCCTTAGATGGTTTTTTGCCACAGAAAATTCTTCAGATAAGTGGGCAAACTGGCCGGAGAGTGCTTCTTTGAACATCTTTGTTATCTTGGTCATGAGCATTGAGCTCATTTCCTCAACAGCAGACTTGATTAGCACCTCATTCTTTTCTGCCAGTTTCACCTCTAGGAAATTAGAACTTTCCTGGTGTTTACCTTGATTAAATCACTTAACTTTCGGCCTTGACTCCTCAAAACTTCTCATTCGGCTTTCCTTCCATGGAGGTCATCTGGGTGGCTAGAGTGTTTTGAATTTGCACCAGTTCTGAAGAGTGACTAAGACCGTCCATTTTTTGAGCTTGATTGGCCAACGTCTCTTCCATCTGAGCAATCTTGATCATCATTGGCTCAACCTTCTCAAGTTTCTCTATCAAGGGAATGAGATCAATCTCAGGAATCTTCTGTACCTCCTGTGTTGTCAGATCATCTTGAGCTCCAGCTTCATTACGAGCTCCGGTCCAATTTGCGCCTCGATCTGAAGAGTACTATCAACATTCGGTGTTGACTAGATCCGAGTTGATCGACCATGAAGTCTCCTTTTCAATGAGGAGGCCTTCTCAATATCTCCCCTGTTGGTCCCCATCTCCATCTTGAGATTTGTCTCCATTTGCTTGGGGCACCAACGGTTGCTCTCCTCTCGGCCAACTTCCTCTCGAACCAGCTCATCAAAATCGGAGTTTTTCATCACGAGCTTTGTCCTACTGAACCCTGAGAAGTCGGTCAGAAAGGCTGTCTCCTCATTCCTCCAGTCTTCCCCTCTAAAAGCAGCAATATCAAGCATCTCGGGAAGAGTCTGATTGAGGATAAATCTGATTGTCCTTAATCTGAAGAAAATATCTTGCGATCGAGGGTATGAAATTTGAGCTCGTGGTGTCGGTCAAGTATGAAGCCGTTCTCCTTGCTCCTCCACTCGCCTTCTTGGCCCTCGCCCTTCTTCCATCTCGGGCTCTCTGGTTCATTTGAAGTTTACGCTAAGGGATCAAGAAGTAGATCACTCAGAGCTCATCAAGAATATTCGCTCCCGAGTCTCGTGACTTTATCTGAAGTTTGTCTTGGTCAGTCCTCGGTTTGCATCTGAGTGGGTTCTAAGGCTGAATTGGTATATCCTCGGTTTAGTCGAGTTGGCTCGTTAGTCCGAGCTTGCACATCTTGGATCGACTCTGGTGGCTCTTCTGTGCGAGCACTGCACATCCGAGGTAGGCATCTCGAGGTGCGAGCTCCTTTGAAAATTTCTGAGAAATTTTATACATCTTGGCGATGTCTCGAGCACCTTAAAAAAAGACATGCTCTCCTCGATCGATCGTGTCTGGAGATAACCTGAGCCAACACTTGTAATGGTGAACTCTGAGCAGTTTGGCCCTAAGTTGAATCTCTTCAGGATCACTTTCATCTTCATCGGTGAGAACCACCAATCTTCTCCGTTTTGGAGCAAGATTCTTCTGTTTCATCATTTTTGCTCCTGCTCCATCTTTGCCTCCAACAACACCTTCCCCTAGTTTGTTGGGTCTCTTTTCAAACAAGCTGCGAAGGTGATTCTACCTTCTTTTCTCTCTTCCCGATGATGACTGCTTCCTTGCAAAGAATGGGTTTAAGGAGAATTTTAGATTTAGGAAATGGGGTCGAATTGGCGAAGATATCCTCCTCCTCTCGCACATCTCCAAAATGTAAGCAATTTTGGTGGCATGGTGGATCTTGCCTTTGATTGAGATCGCCCGTCAATCTTCCTCAAAACTTTGGTTACTTTCACTCACCGTCTGAATCGAATTTCGGCCGGTTGAAATCGTGGTGGGTGAAGCTTTATC
Organism: Stenogyne calaminthoides; assembly: GCA_037126765.1. Taxonomy (NCBI): domain Eukaryota; kingdom Viridiplantae; phylum Streptophyta; class Magnoliopsida; order Lamiales; family Lamiaceae; genus Stenogyne; species Stenogyne calaminthoides. The sequence goes on from JBBCBC010000004.1 coordinate 21,991,064, forward strand.
GCCGCCATCAATCGAGCTTGAGGTACTTATCGCTCAAAACTCCAAGAAGACTCATGATGCACTTGCTCACAATATCCATCAACACACGATATTGTGGCTTCAAGTGCCTTTTATGCGATGTCGCCTCAAACTTAACGAGATTCTCGGCAATCTATCTAAGTACTCTCTCTCTCTACCTACCATATACGTCGTAGGATCCTCTCCTCTATCACGAGCTCAAAAACATCATTGATTTTTTTGGAACTATATCTGAATCCCTCTCAAAATCGGCGTATTTGGATATCGCTCTAAGTGTGATCTGATTAACTTAGAATGCATCTGACCCTCTTCATCTATCTTCAAATTCTGAGATGAATTCGATTACCTCTTTCGCAAACTCTGGTGCAGTGGGTTTTTGCGACTAGTTGAAATGAAGTTTAGCTTGATCGAATCATATCGAGCCTCTCTTACGGCTTTGAGTTGGTTGTGCTTTCAAGTGAGACAACGAACTTCGTACCCACGGCTTGTTGGTTTGACTAATCTCTCGAATAGGGTTGGAGCCATTTTAGAGTTTGATTGAAGAAGTGAAGCTTTAGGGTGCGGAGAATTTACGGGCAAAAGGGATTTTTAATTCAGAGGATTTGGAAAGCGAAGGGTTTGATAAAATTTTGGCTAGAATGGTGATTGGGGTTTATATAACCTTGAGATTGTGGGGAATCGTGTTGGTTAGGTGAGTAACAACGGTTGAGATTAATCTCCGATTAATCAATTATCTGAACAAGCGATCTCAAAAAAGTAAGCCGCCAAAACATCCTCATTGGTCATTAATGTAGCAGAGCATTAAATGATTTATTGACCTTCTTCGGAATTTAAAATGATCCATGAAAAAAAAAACATTCCTCGGTGTTTTTATATTTATTGCGAATGATTCTGAAATTTACTTGAGCAATAAATGGATCGCATAGTCATTACTTCTTCGGACCAATTTCCCTCTATCAATCTTATTTAGTCTTGATCTTGATAAAATGTCGATTATATCGAAGTCTTTGAATTGGTTCATTATCTTTCTTGAGTTTTTACGAGACTTCGATTCGATATTTCAATTTTATCCTGAGCTTCTTAGAAGGATTCTGAGAAAACTTCATGCATCTGAAAACCTTTAATTTTTTGATTTTTACTCTAAACACTGGTTCTAAGCATCCCTAATTCAATTTGAAAGTTCTTGAAATCTTGATTCCACCAAAGGTTTAGTCATGATATCGGCTCTCGCTTATCGGTATGAATTTTCTCCATCCTTATGTCCTTTCTTCCGACATGATCTCGATGAAGTGATGTCGATATCCACATGCTTGCATCGGTGTGCAATCTAGGGGTTTTGTGAAATAGCAATGGCACTATTATTGTCACAAAATATTGGTACTTCATTGGCTACAACTTTATAATCCCTCAATTGTTATGCGAGGCAAAGAATATGTGCCTGCAATGACTTCCTGCGACCATATATTAAACCGGTAGTACTTGTTGCTCTTTGAGGTCCATTTATTCGAAATCCAAGATATCACTTGCTTCCGAAAGAAATTGACAAGTTCTGAAGTGGACTTCTGTCAATTCTGCATCCTCCATAATCGACATCTCGAGTAACCACTTAACTCTAGGTTATCATCATTTGGATACCATAATCCTCTATTCCTTTGTGCCCTTAAGATATTTGGTATCTTTTTGGCGGCATCCATGTGACTAGCCTTAGGATTAGCTTGGTATCTTGCACATATCCCAACAAACAAAATGTTATATCGGCCTACTTGTGAGATAGAGCAATGATCCAATGATTCCTCTATAATCGGTATGACTTCTTGATTTGCCTTGAAATCGGGGATCCATCTTGTAGTTAGTATTCATGGGAATTCTAAGCGTATTGCAGTCTGTACACCATATTTGCAATCGGATCTCGGTGTACTTTGCACGGTTGATGAATATTCCTTCCTTTGATTGTTTCACTTGAAGTCCTAGAAAGAAATTCATCTCTCCCATCATTGACATCTCAAACTTGCCTTTCATCGGTGTTGAAAACTTTTCACCACGGTGATGGTTTGGAGATCAAAAATGATGTCATAAACATATATATCTGAACTAGGAAGATATCTTCCCCATCCTCTATCCGAGCGAGTTCTATCAGCAGTTCCTTTGACAAAACCATGGTCAAGAAGAAACCGAGAAAGAGTATCATACCATGCTCGGGTGCTTGCTTAAGACCATACAAAGGCTTTTCTTAGCACAGTAAACTTGGTCATTCTGTTTGAAACCGGAGGTTGTTCCACATAAACTTCTTCTTTAAGCACGCCATTCGAAATGCACTTTTCACATCCATCGATGGTATGAACTTCATGTGGGCAGCATATGCAAGAAACAATCGATGGCTTCTAGTCTTTGCAACAGTGCAAAGGTTTCATCATAATCAAGCCTTTCTTCTTGGGAATAACCTTGTGCAACTAGCCTTGCCTTGTTTCTCACAATGTTGTTGTTTTCATCTCTTTTGTTCTTGAAAACCCACTTGGTTCCAATGACATTGTGCCTTTTCGGGTTTATCTACCAACTCCCATACTTCATTCCTCGAGAATTGATTGACTCATCTTGCATGGCGGTAATCCGGTGAGAATCTTGTAGAGCTTCACCAATCTCGGTGGGTTCTTTCTCACGATAGGAAGCGGCGAGAATAGTGCACTCTCTCCATGGAACCTTCTAGTCTTAACACCTTCCGGTTAGATCACCCACAATATGGCTTGTAGGATGGCTATCTAACCATTTCCTTCTTGATGTTCCCCCTTCAATGGTATCCTCAACATTTGAAATGTTAGGTTCGATTAAATCGACAAACTCGAGGAACAACAAAAAGCGGGAGAAAGGGAATCATCTTCCTCGGGGAAATTCTATTCGAGAACATTGTCGAGACATTTGTTCCCCTTTGGTTGATAGATTGAGAATTTGCCTCGGTTGTGACCACATCTTCATTGGCATCACGTGCTGAGTCTGCAGGCGGGTGTGCTGTTCAGATTGGTCACCTTTGGAGTGTTGATTTTCACGAGTCTCACCATCCGATTTCCATCCACGAACTTCTTTATCTAAGTCCGAGTCACTCCAATCATAGATAGTGGTGACTTCTTCTTTTCGAGTTCGATGGATGATTTATCTTTCATTTTTCGGGCTTAATCTGGTGATCCTCTTAGTCGGTTCATTTGCATCATGTTCTGTTTCTTACGAACACAAAAGCAGATTCATCAAAAACAACATGAGGTGTTTCCTCCACAATAAGAGTCCTACAGGTTGTAAACTAAAAGCTTTACTAACCGAGAATATCCTAAGAATATTCCTTCATCGACTTTACTATCAAATGTTTTCAATCGATCTTTACCATTATTGTGTATGAAACACTTGCAACCAAACACACGAAAAGAAAAAACAAGAGGCTTCCTTTCATTCCAAAAGCTCATAAGGCGTTTTGCCTTGACTTTTTGTCGGCATGGATCTATTACGAGAGTAGCATGCGGTGTTGATGACTTGATTAAAATCTTTTAGGAATATCGACTTCACTATCATTGTCCTTCTTGAACTTCTTCGAGTTACATTTCCTTCTTTCAAAGAACACCATTTTGTTGAGGGGTCCTTGCGGTGATGTTTCATGTAGAATTCCATTTCTTTGCACAATAATCGAAATGATATGATTTATAAACTCGGTTCCTTTGTCGGATCGATTTTGACCACACTCGATTTTTCTCAATCTTGAGTCTTTTCGATGAATCTGGCGACTTTATCGAGTCTCTTTCTTCTTGAGTAAGAATATGACCCAAATATATCTTGAGTAGTCATCAACTACTACCAATGTGTATTTCGCCATTAGTGCTCCACGGTGTTATAGGACCAAGCAGATCCATATCTGGTGAAGTATTCTCTCGGTAGAAACTTCTACTTTGTTTTTAAATGATGCTTTGACTTGTTTTCCTTTTCGCACGCATCACAAATGTGTTCCTTCTTGAACACTTCATTAGGCAACCCTCTCACAAGAGCTAATCTTACAAGCTTGTTCGGGGTTTTGAAGTTTAGGTGATTCATTCTTTTATGCCATAACCAATTTGGTATATGTGGAACTTTTAGCAATTAAACATGTATCTTTAGGAGTTGAACTCCAATCAACCAAGATACACATTCCTTTTTCTTGTACCATCAGTAATACTTTATGTGATGTATCATCTTTCACAAAGCATAAGTTCTTGGAGAACTCAACATTGAAACCTTTATCCGAGAATTGGCTAATTTGACAAGTTATGCTTCAATCCGGATACATATGAAACACCATGGATATGAACCGAGTCGACTTCCAAAGTTCCATATCCTTGATCACATCCTTGGAGTTATCTCCAAAAGTGATCTGTGGGCCTCTTTGTTCAACATAGTCCTTTGAAAGCATCTTCTTGAATCTGTCATATGTCTTGAGCATCCATTTGTCAAGATACCATACATCAGGAGCTTTTTCATCTCTGCTCATCAGTGCCATGTGATCTTTCATCAGCTTAGTGCCCTGGTTTTCCTCCTGAAAAACAGATCAATTCTTAGGTACCCATTTTGTGTAGGGTCCTACGAGGTTAGCTGTACCTTTCGGAATCCAAATCTTCCTGACAACTCTAATCACTTTAGAGTGGCTAATTTGTCTTCCATAAACATCAACATATACATCCACTACTCTGGGTGCCTTAGCAGTTTTCTGTATATGTGTGTTAGCTTTAGCATGAACATGTGCCTTAGAGTTCTTCTTTGGTTCAGACCTTCTGTTCAGATGCTTAGGCTTTTGTGCAGCCGGTCTAAATCTTTGATGACTAGGGTTCAGATAACCTTTACCCTTAGGCAAGTGAGGTTCGGGTTATGCATCTTGCCCGGGCCTTCAAAGATCTTGAGGACTTGGTCTCTTGATTGAGAATGTCTCTCTTTGAGTGTTTCTCATCGAGGATTCCTCTCGATGGTTCGATGTGGAGCCTTTCGGGTTTGCATTCTTGGCACGAGGCTTTGAAGTACTTGCTCGAAACTTTCAATCGCCCCTTTCGAGTTTTCTTGCCTTCACCGAGGTTTGGGCTTTCTAACTTTGATCATTCGGCTTTTCTTTGAGACCATAGGTCCTTTTCCTTGTCTACAACCTTGGGCATTTCTTCAGTTTGAAGTGTAGGTGCCACTGGTTTTACAAAGATAGTCTTCTTGCTACTTGACGCAACATTTAGATGACCTTGTGAGGTTCCCCCTGGAATATATCCCAATCCAGATTTTATAGTCACAGATCTCTGGTAACTCAATTTCATCTATTACATTAGATGCATTATTCAATAGAGTTAAATTCTTACATGCACTATCCTCACGATCTGAGTGTCGAGAGATCACGAGTTGCTTGGATCGGATAACTAACTTCTTGAACCCTCGAGAAGAAAATGCGTTGGTTTGGTAACTATCTGTTCTAGCTACTACTCGGTTGTCAGCGGAATGGTTGGCCCTTAGTTTATACTCGTTTTAAGCTTTGCGAGAAAACCTTCCCTTTATGAAATAGTGATTAGGTTTGTGATTCACTTATGCAACTTCAAATTGGATTGATTCCAACTGAATATCGATTGAAAAGTATGCTTTCAAAATCAAGTCAATGCAACAGATAAGCACAAATAAGGAAAGCAATAAAGAACACAGCAATTATAGTGGTTCAGAGACTCAAGCTCCTACATCCACTCTCCCCGACTCTTCAGAGAAATTCACTATCAACTTCTGAGCTTTCTGACTACCTCGTAGTTTACTTATTCAACTCTGCCCTGAGTTTTCTGACTACTCCACATAGTTTACTTACTCAACCCGACCTTGAGCTTTCTGACTACCTCTGTAGTTTACTTACTCAATCACACACAAGCTTTTCGGACTACCCCAGCAGCTTACTAACTTCTCCTCTAGAGTTTTCTGACTACTCCTTGTAGTTTACTAACTCTTTACAACACTTCTCACCAACAAACACACTCCAACTACCTTCACAAGGGTTTGGGGTTTCTTGGTTGGTTTCCAACTAGGATGAGATATCCTTTACAATAAAGCACAATGCAAAGGGTTAGGATATCTCGACTAAGCTTTGGATAATTCTTATCAAGCTAGGCTTAGTATAGTGAGCTCTCTTCAATATTGAAGCACTTGGGAAATTCTAAGTTTTTTAGTGCTTTTATCTTTACAAGAATAGGCTTGAGCTCTTAAGTTGCGTATAAATTTCCGTCACCTTACAATGTAGAGTGTCACCGGTATTTATAGGCATACACCAAGGTCACTCTTGAAAAACTATCCGTTGGAGAGCGAACCGTGAGTTCCTCTTGTGGTGTGTGAAACGGCTATATTTAGGGTTTGAAACTCCCCTAACACTTTCTAGGCAATAGCCTTTCATGTAGCCGGGTCTTCACTTTTTGCGATCTGGAACTTTTGTACATCGACATCTTTTTTGAGAGACACATCCTTTATCGATTATCGGTATAGTGCGATGTTGTCTTCCTCTTTTTGACTTTTGTCTCAGTTAAAGGTAGACACCTTCAGCGGCTCTTTTTGGTTACAAACTCGAGTTTGATATAACCTTAACAACACTTCGACTTAGTTCCTTTTTATGCGCATTTGAATGTCTTGGCGGATATCTAACTTTCTAAGGAATCGCGATCTTCTCGATGATTGCATCCTTTAGATAGATATATTGATGCCTCGGAACATTCGAGTTCATCTTGAGCATTGATACCTTCTTGAGTCTTGATAATTCTTTGTGCCTTGATATTCTTGATCTTTAGTTCTTCAGTCTTTGTGTCTTTAGAGTCTTCTGAGTCTTCAGGGTCTTCTGAATCTTTGTAGTTTATCTTGGTGATGTCTTCGAGTCTTTCATTGAGTCTTGATTACTCGGTATCCCTCTTGAGTCTTGATAACTATCTGAACTATATCTGCTGACTATACATTCTGCAGATAACATCCTGAATATTCTAAAACTGAATCCTGACTCAACTATCAAGATCATTCTGAACATGTCATACTCAGGGGTTTTGGGATCTAATCAAAATCATAAATCTTTATTAAAATTCATCTCCCAACATGTGTCTACGGGTGTCTCGGTTAGTGGGAGTGATGCGATACTCCTTTGATTTGAGGTCAATGCTCACGATATGTGTGGAGTAATGAACTTTGACCATGATCAATGCTTGCACCCTTTCATGGGTAGATACAACTTGGATTGGGTTCATCACGAAGTGCATGTGCGTGGTAGTTGAGCCAAGAATATGATTCTTTCCTTAATGTGGATTTAGGGAGAATTCTCATCTTCTCATCATAATTGGATCAAAGTCAGCGGCCGATGCACGCCAACTTAGACTTTGTGGCTAAGTGTGACATACATGATCAATTAGTGATTAGAGATAAATTGATTATGTTATTTGAATAGACACTTCATCAAGTTCAATATTAATCGAGTATTCGCGAATGAAATGAGAAAATCGTAATAGCCCATGTTTCAGTTACAGGTAGTTGCACGTTTCTCGCAACGTACCTCATATATTGAGAATGAATGATTTATTGTCTAGTGTTCAATTAAGACCGTTAGTTTGACTAATCGCTCGATATATGAGGGCCTATGGGTCACACAACAAGTAGTTCCCTTTTACGGATTATAGTTGGTTGATTAAATGTTAAATTGGATTTAATATTTAATTTATGGAGAATTAATTAATAATATATTAATTTGGAATTAATTATTATTAATGTTTAATTAAATTGGATTTAATTAAATAGGATTCCCAATAATAATATATGAAATATTATTATAGGATTTAATATATATGGAATCAAATCCGTAGAGATTTGATATACATGGGAATTAAATCCGTAGAGATTTTATATGGGGAAAGAAATCGTAGAGATTTATTTAAATAAAGATTAGGGATTTTATTTCCCAATCAAGTTAGCTTAAGATTTAAGTTGGGCCTTCCCTATATGAGAAAGTCTCTTGTGAAATATTGTATCATAGTGTTATGTGCAATACAAACAAATAAGAAAAAAAAATGGAAATTCACTGGTTGACCAAGCAGGGGTCGGGCGCGGGTCGGCGCGGGTCGGGCGCGGTCTGGTGCGGGTTTGCCGAACCAATATATATTTATTGAAGGATATGTTTATCAAATATGTGTTGTAACTTGGTGGTTTAGGTCTGTTGCTAAGGTATTTGGTCGTAGGTTCAATTCTTATTGAGCACATAATTTTTTTTTTGTCAGGTTTTTCTGTGTTACTACATCTATGTTTAAGTGTTACTATATCTTTGTTTAAGTGGTACTACATTGTTATATTGAAATAACTTCATAAACTTCATATCTTACGTAACATGTATTAAAACATAACGTAACACATAAATGTTCATAAGGTAACACATTGTTCATATGGTAACACATGAGTATTCACATAGATGTATACAATGTTACATATTACTAAAAAACAAGTGTTACTACATGAATAAAATGTGTTACCCTATGAAGAATAATGTGTTACCATATGAACAAAACCAGTACAAGTGCGAAAATAAATCCCCAGTCCAAAATTAATTAAAGAACAACTTGATGTGTTACTACATAAACAAAAAAGTGTTACCATATGAACAAATGAGTGTTACTACATGAACAAAAATCAGTACAAGCGCGAAAAAAAAATTACAGTCCAAATTTAGATTTAAAGAACAGCATGAGAAGAGTGCAGAAGGATGTGAAAGATTGTGTCACAAAATCGTGAGGAAAAATAATAGAAGGACCTATAAATTGCAAAGGATGAGAAAATTGAAGAAAGCAAGAAGAATATGGAAGAATTCGAATAAGGAAGAGAAGGAAAAACCTGCAGACACACGGCTGTAAAATCTGGTTGGTTCAAGGAAGAAGAACCCTAGATCGCAAGGTAGAAGAATTTGAAAGCACCAGATTCATGTTGCCAGGAAGGAAAAACTTAGGAATCGCGAGGAAGAAGAAAGTGAATGCGTCCGATCTGCAGCGCGGGCCTGGGCTTGATCCGACCTAATTAGCCTGACCCGCGAATTCTTAGAAAAATACCAATTTGAACTAGAATTGCACATAACACTAGTATGCAATATTGCATACATGTTTTTGCCTCCCTATATATATGACCTCTTGAGAATTCACAAATAAAGTTAATTCATTATTCTCCATAAGATTTAGAGTTAGAATTTTTCTAGCAAATTTATCTCAGGATTCAACACTGGCATTTCCGTGCAAGTCCGTGATTGGGGATTACGTGGATATCATAGTAGAGAAAACGGTATACGAATTACTATAAGAATTCTGTTTACGTTTACTCGTATTTAATTATGCAATTAATTGTTCGTTGTTGGTAAACTGTTTATTTCCACTGCACATGTATTACGTGGTTACGTGCCTCTAAATTCCAACAGTGGTATCAGAGCTCAGGCTCAATGATAATTGTATAATACTTTACGTTTTTTTTCGTAAATAGCTATTGCTTGATTTGATTTTGTTTTGCTCAAATCGGGTATTTGCAGTAGATTTGTTTGGCCAAATTAACCCCAAATTGTGTGTTTCTTTCTCCTTTAATAAATTTGAAATTAAGGATGAAAAGTTTTTTTTTTGGTCAAAAGAATACGGCCGAAAACAGATCATGGCTGCTTATGTTTAACACCAAAATTATTTTGAGTTCGCAAGCCACACCCTGATCGATTCGCCGTAGAAGGAACTGGGTTCTTTTGGATTTGTATCCGCCACCTTGCGGACGGGAATCTATTTTTTTTTCGTGGGTGGTGCTGGGCACCATTCTCGGCCGAGAGCAACTGCTTCGGGTGGCGATCCTCCGCAAACGGAAACGGACGAGCAACGATCTGTCGCGAATCGGCCCGAGCGGCGGCGATCTGCCGCGAGCCGACCCGAGTGGCGGCGATTTGCTGGTTATCGCAGATAGCGGCGGCGATTCGCGGGGCTAGCTTCGTGATAGGTGCAATCTGTCATGAAAGCTTCGGATTGCACGACTTCGATCGCCGGGCGTCTAGTGCGGGTGACCGACGATATCTGTGCGCCTGGAAAGCCGGTACCGCCTCGAATAACAGATCTCTGCCATCTACCTTGGAGATGATTTGCGGTGGCGGCGTACTGCTGGTCCTCGCTCGCGGCGGCATCGTTCTTGAAGCATGGTGATTAATGAGTGGGCCATTTTTGAAACAAAGCCCATTAGCTTTTGTATGCTGGCAGATCATGTTTGATGAATGATATTATTAAAATCTAAAATCTTTTAATTAAATTTTGAATTAAATTTAAGGAAATTTGTTGGGCCAATTTTTTTGATGAAATTTGATTAAATATTCAATTTGGGAAATTGAAATTTGAACATGTTTTTCAAAGTAATCGAAAATCTAGAACTTGTGGCTATTTTAAATTCTAGCATAAGTTACCTATGAATAATTTATTTACACGTTTATTTGATTTACGTGTTTAATTAAAATAAATTGTTTTGCATGTGATAAATTTTTGAACTTTACACGTGCTAATTTTTAATGGAACTTGATTAGTTGCTCCCCACTTGTATAACTATTTATGTGAATTAATATTTACATTATTGGTTATAGTCCGCATGAAATTGTTTGGGTAGGCGGCACCCAATAATTGTCGGACCGTATTATTGTTTGGGTAGACGGCGTCCATATAAATGTTAGTCCATGTAAATCATGTTTGGTAGGCGGCGCCCAATAATTGCTCAAATGTGATGTAGATTAACATGTTGGATCTCGATTAAGCAATTAATATCTCCCCTCTAAAACGTTCCTCACTAAAATATGGTTTTTTTTCATTAAATTGAAACGATGTCTTCCATCGAAATTAAAAGTAAACCGGGGATTTTGTTCCAATGGGTATTTAAGACCAAAGTCTTTCGCTCGGATCAACATTCAACGGGACTTTTGTAGGGACACGTAGTGTCGTGGCTTGATGGTTGTAAACCAACTTAACTTTGTTTATTCAGCCAAAGCAAGGAAACGAAAGTTAAGGGACATCTGATTGAACTGGGTTCAATCAACTAGATGTTGCAATTTTGCAATTGGTTGGGAGACCTACCAGTTATGCTATTGTGATATTCAACCAAAACAGGGATCATGATAGTAGGAATGTGGATTCTTGTCCATTACAATTTATATTTGATATAAATTCGTACTTTTCCGATGAGGTCGTTGAGTATGTGAAAATAATGGAGACAAAATAAACACAAAAGAAATGTCATGTTTATTTTGATTGTTGAATATTGATCATAGGAATTATGTGTTTAATTCCCGCTTCGTTTTATTTCTCTTGGTTAGTTGAAATGTATAACTATTATTGAGATGTGTTTTGGAAACAAACAAATTGGCTAGGCCAAATTTTCTGGACTGACACCGTAACATGTGTTTGGTGCTAAGACAAGAAAAGATTGAGTACGTGTTTGACACGTATATCCCGGTTACCCTTGAGCTGGTACTCTGAGGCAACCATGTTTGACGTAGCAGCTCAGAAGAAGCATCAAAAGGATGCTTCCCAGACTCAGTGTGTGATGTTGCTCGGCATGACTCCCGATGTACATAGGCAACATGAGAAAAATGGGTTCCTTCTTAGTGCTCAAGCATCTGAAGGATCTCTTTGATTATGAATCTCGTTATGAGATTTATGAAGTGATGAGAGATCTGTTCAAATGCCGGTTAGCTAAAGGAAAGAAGATTTTACCTCATGTCCTTAAGATGATAGGCCTAATTAAAAACTTGGTAATTTAGGCTTTGAGCTAAAAGACCAATATTTTCATTTATGCTATCCTCCAGTCGCTCCCGGATTCATATTTTAGCTTCATTGTGAACTACAATATGAATAAGACGGATGCGACCATGCCTAAACTTCACAACGTGCTCAAAACTTTTGAGTTCACTATCACTAAGATGGTGTTCAAAAGAAGGAGCGGGTAAACAAGGATGTGTGCCTTGACTGTAAGTAGAAGAGGGCACTGGAAGAAGGACTATGAGGTTCTAGTTGCTAAAAGGAATGAACTAGGTGCTTCTAGCACTAGAACATGTATGTTTGTTATTAAGATAAACATGTCCACTAATAGCGCTAACGGCTTAGTATTGGCTATTGGATTTAGCTCTCACATTTGCACTAATGTGAAAGGGCTCATGTGTCATAGGGCAGTTAGGGCAGGTGAAGCCGTCTTACACGTGGGAATGGAACAAGAGTTGCTCCTGAACGTGTGGGGACTTATGTGTTAGACTTACCCTTTGGTTTTAGATTAGAACTTAGTGATTGTCATCAAGTTTTTTTTTTCTATTACTCGCAACATGTAATTGTTGCATTATGGATATGATGTTCTTAATATACAAAGTAAAAGACTTAAACTTAGTAATCATGAAAACCCGACTTACTCATGACATTGTAGAACTTGATCATGTAAACGAGAAAAGAATTGCAATGTTAAGAAATTTAGACTGCTTAACCCCATTCGACTGTGAGTCTTATGGAGACTGTAAATCTTATCTCATGGGCAAGATGATCAATAGACCCTCTTCTAGGAAAGGGATGCATGCCAAAGAAGTTCTAGAGTTGATCTACAACGATGTTTGTGGACCATTGCCCACTCTAGCTAGGGGTCACTTCGGCTACTTCATCACTTTTACTGATGATTTCTTTAGATACGGATACGTGTATCTTATGAAACACATATTCGAATCTTTTGAGAAATTCAAAGAGTACAAAGCTGAAGTAGAGAAGCAACTTGGTAAGAGTATCAAGAATCTTCGATCGGATCGAGGAGGTGAATACCTTAGCCATGAGCTCACTGATTACTTGAAGTTACATGGAATCCATTTACAATGGACTCCTCCCGGAACACCTCAGATGAACGGTGTTTTCGAGAGGAGAAACTGTTGGGAAATTTAGAGTTTTGATGAAAGTTCTAAAACACATGTAATAGGACCAGTCAGACCTGTTAGCTGACTGATGTTTTTATTACTGTTTATAGAATACCAGTTGATAATTATTGTATAGAACAACTGATGTAGAAGATAGGTCACATATTGAGGGGGAACCTCAATATGTATAGGTCAGATCTTAAGATCTAAAGAACAGCTGATATCCGACAGGCCTGAAGGCAAGAGAAGGACAGAAGATCAGATCGATCTGATAAAGTCAGATATCTCAGCTGAAGTCATGAAGCTCAAATTCAGAAGACTTGAAGATCAGATGACTTCCAGAAGATCAGACCAGAAGACCTACATCAGTCGAGTCTGCTAGTTGAAGCTAAGACAACTGGCACCAGAAGACTCTATCAGGTAGACTGGTCAGTTTTGACTGATCAGGTCAACTCACCAGGTGAAAAATGATGTTTCGCCAAATCATACGTCGATGATCTGAATAAGAAGAATGTCAACCTTGTTTGGTAGAACAACACTGAAAAGTGCTTCTGCTAACCAATAAGGACAAGACACGTATGAACGGAGCCGGCAATTACGGGATTTGGTGCTGCTTTCTCTAACGGCTATAAAAGACACTATTCATGCTTTCGGCCATGCTGTTCCTGAAGCACGTCACATCAATCCTGCAAGTCTACCAAATATAGCCTGAAATTCAAATTGCTCTCCAACGGCTCTTTGATTTCGAGGTCTATAAATATGGGATTACACTTCACAGAGTGAAGACACGGAAACTATCAAGAATATCAAGCTATAATCAGATTTCCGCACGAAGAACACGAACTTGAAGATTATTTTCTCAGTGTTCATCCCATAAGTTCTTAGCACAGAAATCTTTTCATCTAGCTGATAGGATACTTAAAAACTAGAAAAGATTTCAAAGTTGGAACCAAAACAATCTTACCCAAACCCAAAGTTAGGTTAAGTTGTTTAGCAAGATTTCAGACTAGGGTTTCTAGTTCTGATTTCTGGGATCGGTTGAGTGAGAACTCTTTAAATATCTGTTGGTGTACTGTGTTGGACTAACACAAAAATCTAAGTCCAGTTGGTTTAGTTGGTGCCCCTTGTGATAGGGAAGAGTGGACGTAGGACTGGTTTGTCCGAACCACTATAAATCTTGTGTTCACTTACCTGCTTTGATTAATTGTTTTACACAATCGCACACAACCTAATTAAAGCTGCATACATATTCTAAGTTAAGATCAGCTAGCACCAAGCTTACGATTCGATCAAGTTGACACTTTAGTCATTTGGTTGAAAGACCCGACTTTGGAATCTGACTTATTAAAACTGGTTTTTCACACGGGTAAAACTTAGCTTCCGCACAATCAGTTAAACTGATAGATACCGAACTGATCTGCCTTCAGGCGATTAGTAAGTTAGATATCAGTCCAAACTAATTCACTTGCACTCTGATCAGGCTAACTGCTTTCACACCTGATCTGCACAAAAAGTTTTCAGAAGTCTATTCACCCCTCCCCTCTAGACTTCTGCCCTCACAAAACCCGTTCGGGACCTACAAGTGGTATCAGAGCAGTGGTTCTACATACCACTGGCTTTGAGTATCATCGATTCTTGAGGAAGAATCTTTGTGGTCATTTGAACAGATCTTGAAAAACCGTTTTTAAAACTCATTCGTTTTTCCAAAATCACTCAGGATGGATAATACCTCTGGTATGTATCATGATTTGCCAAAGTTCTCAATTGATGAGTATGCAGATTGGGCCATATATATGTGCAACCATCTAGGTTCGATAAGCGGCAGAATGATGGAAGTCATTGAAAGAGGACCCATCATCATATATCACGACAACCCTGCAGTTGGAGGAGATCCAGACTTTGCCACGGGAAGTCTTGTGCGAAAAAGCCCAGCCTTGATGGATACAGAGGAAAGAAAGCTGTATACTCTAGATACAATCGCCAGGCATATAATCATGAAGACGATGGATAAAGTCACCAAGGAGAAGATAAAATATCTCAAAACTGCGAAAGCAATGTGGGATACTCTAGCTGAGATATGCGAAGGAAATGATCAGATCAAAGACAGCCGTCTATCTTTAACCTGGTGAAGTTCAAAAATCAAGATGCTTTTAACGAGACCATCAGCGAACTCGATGGAAGGATTACTATGTCAGTAAATAAGCTACGAGAACTTGGTAGAGAGATGTCAGACAAAGATATCAACTACAAGATCTTAAGATCTCTCACCAAGAAATGGGACATGAAAGTCACAGTAATCAAGGATTGCCAAGACATTTCAAAGATGAAGCCGAGTAGCTTGTTCCTAAGCCTTAAAGCTCACGAGTTCGACTTAATCGAAAGAGGACAAGCAGATGAAGATGAGACGCCTGCTGAAGCCTCAACGTCCAAATCAGTTTCGTTTAAAGCAACTAGCAGTAGATCGAAGGCCACTGAACCTGTTGGAAACATAATAAGTCAGGCAGAACAGATCGCTCTGCTTACCAGGAAACTTGAAAAATCAAATATTCAACTTGGTAAGTATCGAAGATTCTATAAAGATTATCAACATAGCCGAGGAAGAGATAGGAGATCAGCTAACAGATCTCTAGAAGAGAACCAGATCTGATGATCGAAGAGATCACAGAGAAGAAAAGAAAAGAGATAATTTGACTGATGAGAGAAGAGATAACAGATCTGACAGAAGGAGTTCAGATTACTATCAGAAAGGGAAGTCACCTGATAGATCCTACAGACGGAGTGACTCACCTGGAAGAAAAGGTTCCGTGGATCATGGAGCGTGTTTCAACTATGAGAAACCAGGTCACTATCAGCGCAGACTGCCCAGACCTGAAGCCAAAAGAAAGGGAAGAAAAGTGGAACAAAAGAGAGCAACGTTATAGGGACAGAAAAGCCATGGTCGCTGACACATTTGGAATTGATGATTCCTATCTGCCCTCTGAGGATTCTGGGTACTCATCTGTAGAAGATTTTTGTCTGATAAGCAGTGTTGTTGACTTCTATGAGAATGAAGATCTGATATTCTCTTCAGATGACGATGAAATCTGCCTGATGGCTAAGGAGGACCAATCTGAGGTAACCTCCAAACCTTCTGCTTTGTCTGCTTTCACACCTGCTATTATTAGCACACTGGGCTTTGGAGAGATTGACTGTGACTCTACTCTGAGCAATTGCTTGATGATCTCTCTAATGCAGTAGACACTTATGCTATAGTGGAAGCTGAGAATGACAAGCTAAGGATCAGAAATAATCAGCTTGTTAAAGAGAACGATCTCAGTAAAGCTACTGAACTGAAATCTGCTGAAACTGCTCAGAAGGTAACTGAGGAACTTAACATTCTGAAAGTTAAATCTTCTGATCAGGAGAAGCAGATCAAAGATCGACTATAATCAACAAACAACAAAGTCGATGACTTCAAAATCCTTCAAGCTAAATTTGATGAGCTATTCCGACTACATGAGAGTCTAAAATCTTCTGAGGATAGTTTGCGCAAGAAAATAGAAGTTTTCACAAAATCATCTAAAACTGTTCAAGATATGAACACCTATTTTCGAACAACGACTAACAAGAAGGGACTTGGGTATGAGAACCCTTCCACATCCTCAAAAGCCCCGTTTGATTCACTTCAAAAAGGTGTAATCAAACGAGTTTCTGACAAAGATACACTAAAAGCTAAACTTGTATCTGGTAAGGGAAAAAGACCTGTTGAGCAAGTAAGGCAGGTGCCTAATCAGAAGGGGAATAGAAATGGACCCCAACTGGTAAAGCATCAGCCGAGGAATCAACAGAAGAACCCAGTTCTTCTGAAGAGACCTCAACCTGATCAACAGATTAGGTATCAGAAAAGACAACTTGTAAAAGGGAAGTCTAATTTGAGACCCAATCAAGGTCAGCTGCTGAATAAGCAAGCTATAGGTAAACTGCAAAAACCACCTATGCCAAAAAGATATGAATCTTTTGATGGTAGCAGTCGTACCTACCCCTATAATCAGAAACCTAGGGCTGCTGCACCTGAGCCACACTGGATGAAAAGAAGACAAACAGCAAAGATAAATCCCAAGTCTTCTAAGTCACCCAAGGTTCACACTAATAATCATACTAATCAGAAAGCATATAAAGAGACGTATGATTATGTTGATAGATATGGGAGACAAATCAGGCCTTCTGATCTAACTGATCTCAATAGAAGTGCCCTGTTTGTATGGATCCCCAAAACCAATCATAACCCCTCAGGACCCAATCCAAAAGGGGTACCTAAAGCCTGATTTGGCTGCAGGTTCGCGTGGGTCTGGCCAACAAAGGAGGTGTGCAAGCAACTATCTGGTACATCGATAGTGGATGCTCAAGGCACATGACTGGAAGCAAACATCTCCTCAGCTCTTACATAGAACAAAAAGGCCCGCGTGTACTCTTCGGTGATGATAACTTTGGTTTTACCAAAGGATTCAGAACCTTAGAGAATGATGATGTACAGGTCACTGGAGTCTCGTATGTCGAAGGTCTAAAGCATAACCTGTTATCGGTTTCACAATTCTGCGACAACGGATTCAGTGTTGAGTTCATGACTGATCAATGCACTATCAAAAATCGAGCCACTCAACAGATCTTGCTAACTGGTTCAAGGAAAGGGACGATCTACACAGCAGATTGGAACAGTTGCCCAAGAAATGCATGCCTGATTGTTAAGAGTTCCAAAAGTAGCAGTTGGCTCTGGCACAAAAGAATGAGTCATCTGAACTTTAAAATTCTTAATAAGATAGCAAGGATGTCTTTAGTGGAAGGACTTCCGAATGAAGTATTTTCTAAGGATCAGACATGTGTAGCATGTCAGAAAGGAAAACAGTTCAAAGCATCATTCAAGGGAATCCCTGGACCAGCATCCAGCAGAGTATTGCAGCTGCTTCATATGGATCTATTTGGACCAGTTACACCAGTCAGTCTCAGCGGACGCAAATATACTCTGGTAATCGTGGATGACTATTCCAAGTTTACCTGGGTTATATTCTTACATAAGAAGAATGAGACGACAACGAAGATACCCGAGCTGCTAAAGAGATTATAAAATGAAAAGGGTGTCAGTGTAGTAAAAATCAGATCAGATAAAGGTACAGAATTTCTGAACTCTTTTATTACTGATTTTTGCTCTAAGTTTGGTATACAACATGAGACATCAGCTGCAAGAACGCCACAACAAAATGGAGTAGCAGAACGGCGAAACAGAACACTCAAAGAAGCTGCTCGCACGATGTTAGCTGAACATGCAATACCAAGCCGTTTCTGGGCAGAAGCTATCAATACTGCATGCCATACTCAGAACAGATGTCTTCTGACTAAGGCTCATTATAAAACACCCTATGAACTGTGGAAGGGCGGAAAACCTCGTGTTTCTTACTTCCATGTTTTTGGGTGTAAGTGTTTCATACACAACAATGGGAAGAGTCAGTTGAAGACTTTTGAGGCCAAATCAGATGAGGGTATATTCTTAGGATATTCCTCATCTAGCAAGGCTTTCAGGGTTTACAACAGGCGAACCCTAGTTATGGAAGAAACACCCCATGTAGTCTTTGATGAAACATCTTTTGAACAAGAGAAATCTGCCTCAGAACAAGAAGTACCAGATCAACCAGTACCTGATGCTCAGAAAATGGATCAACTAACGATCAAGGAAAAAGCATCAGAACTCATAACAGTATACATTCCAGATCTAGCTGATTCACCAGGTCAATTAGATCCTAAGGTACGAAAAACTATCGATGAAGAAGCTATTACAGCTGAGACAGTATCAACTGAACCATCCGGTTTAGGGGGAACACCTGAAGTTCCCACGAACAGACATCAGCACATGATGAGTCCAACATCAGCTGAGACATGTTCTTATCAAGTGGATCATAACTCTGCACCACTCCCAATCGCTAGTAATGAACTACTATCAGAAATGGATGATGTTCTCCAAACCGACGCATAAATCGAGCGCGAAGGACACGGATAACCGGTCATCCGGTGATCGATCATCGGAGACCCATCTGATAGAGTTAAAACTAGACATCAGATTGGTGAAAGTGCCATGTATTGTTGTTATCTGTCTATGAAGGAACCAACAACAGTAGAGGAAGCTCTACAAGACGCAAGCTGGATTCTATCCATGCAGGAGGAGCTGGAACAGTTCGAGAGAAATCAAGTTTGGGAACTGGTGGACAGACCAACTCATCAAGACGTAATTGGCACAAAGTGGGTTTTCAAGAACAAGAGATGATGAAAAATGTCATAACCGGGGAATAAGGCAAGACTTGTTGCTAAGGGGTATTCACAATCGAAGGAATTGATTATGATGAGACCTTTGCACCGGCCGCTTCGCTTTAAAAGCCATTCAAAATTTTACGGCATATGCTTCCCACGAGAGGGTTCCTTTGTGTATCGGATGGACGTAAAAGTGTGTTCTTAAGCGGGGTACTAAAGAGAGGAAGTTTATGTCGAACAACCTCCGTGCTTTGAAAAAGGGCAACCAAGTGTATCATTTAAGAAAAAGCTCTTTATGGTTCGAAACAAGCTCCTCGAGCTTGGTATGATACACTCTCTCGGTTCTTGATAGGCAAAGTGGGTTCACTAAAGGGCAAGTGGATAGAACCTTATTGAGAATAAAAGATGGAGAAGATATTCGATGGTTCAGATTTTCGTGGGCGACATCATCTTGGATCTCCCAACAAGAGTCTATGTGGAAAGATTCAAAAGGTCGATCTGATGCAAGGAAATTCGAGATGTCCATGATGGGTCGGATGAGTAACTTTACGGGTCTACAAGTTAAACAAAGTACGAAGGGATATTCATCTACTGTGCAAAGTACACTAGGAGTTTCTTGGCTAAGTTTGGAGTTCAAAAGCGTAAGGAAGCCGTAATTCCTATGTTGACTGGATTCAAGATGGATCCGAAGAGGATGGTCGTAAAACCAATCGGAAAGAATATAGGGCTCTCATTGGATCTTTACTATACCGACCGCCAAACCAGACGGATATATCTTTTTTGCAAATAGGTGTATGTGCGGATTTGTGCAAATCCAATGCAAAAAGCCACCTACAAAATTACTAAGCGGATTCTTAAGTATCTCGAAAGGGACGATAAACCTTGGTTTATTTTACCCATCGATGATAATCTAGAGCTTAGTGGGTATTTTGATTTCGATTATGGAGGTTGCAAAATTGATGAAAAGTCAACCTCCGGGAACATGTCGATTTTTAGGAAGTAAAACCGATCTCGTGGTTTTCAAAGAAGCGGACATCGATTCGACATCATCTATCAAGGCGAGAATATATGGTCGCAGAGAAGTTTTTGCTCCTAATCGCTCTGGCTTAGTCGGCGGTGAGGATTATAACATTGTAGCTAAGAATGTACCTATATTCGTGTGATAATAAATTTATTGCAATCACTCAGAATCCTGTTCTACATACAAGATGCAAGCATGTGGATGTCAGACACCATTTATAAAAGATCATGTTGAAAAGAAGAATATCAGAATAGAAAAGATTCATACTGATATACAGAAAGCTTATATTCTAACCAAGCCACTAGCTGAGATCAGATTCAGAGAATTATGCAATGAGTTAGGGCTTCTGGATCTTGGAGAAAAAGCACCTAAAATGCATGATGGACTGATCTCCAGAACCAGCTTGTTAAGAGACTAACCAGGTTAAGAGGAATCAATTGAGTTTGGTATCTCAACTGATCAGAAGATCAGTCAAGGAACTGATATGAAAAGGCGATCAGATTTACGGATTATCAGATTAAAGGAACTGATCAGATTAAAGGATTATCTGATTAAATCAGTTTGGTTATTTCACACTTTGTAAGTCGATTAAGCTGATAATTCAACAAGCAAGGATTCACAAGATTAAAGCTTACATCGCATAAGAAAATAGGAAATTTACACAACAATGGAATAATAGAAATTTTCATTGATAAAGACCCGAAGGTCAGATTTACATTACAAGTTACAAGTACAAAAGGACCCGGAGGTCAGTACATAAACCCTAAACCCTAAACCTAACCCTAGAAGAGTGGGAGAGAGAGAGATTTTAAGATCTGATGCTCTCATTTTCCCACACTTAACAAGGCTTTGAAATAATCCTAAAAGCCACCCTCAGAGCTTCGGAGTTAGGAGCTAGAGCGGCATTGAAAGGATTTCTAAGCCAGGAGCCCTTAGACCTGAAATCAATGGGCTCTCTAGCTGTTAAATGGGACACAAGTGCCAAGAAAGTGATACAAAGATCATATGGGCACATGTGTCGCATGCAATAATAGAGTTGATATACGAAGATCAGCTATTGTCTGATCTAGACCGTGTATCAAACTCATGTTTTATATCAGACTGAGTCTGTTGATGCTAATTCCGTCATCTCGATAGACACACAAGGTGCATACGGTTAGGAGAAGTGTCTTCTCAGTTGCGATAGCAGATCCGCCGCCTTCGTGGTAGAGAAGCTTTGCAATGATTGTATGTGTAATCTTTGATGACGAGGAAAGCAGTAATAAGGGACAAACAAGGTTGATTTGAGAAGCTGAAATCATTGAAAAAGGGGTAAAGGTTTTTGCCGGAAGTTTCACCGGAAATAAGGGTTCACCAGAATGCATGATTTTACAAAGAAGATAAGTATGGTGAATGGATTATGTTGTGTAAATCATTGGTCCAATTTATAGAGGCCAAGCAAGGGTGAAAATGCAAATTTGATTTCTCAAAGCCTTTTAGAGAAATCTGCATCACAAGGACAGCGTGTAGGAAACACGCGACTGATAATTGGATAAATTTATGGTGATTTGACATTACGAAGTATCCAAAATACTATTACACATGTCAAATCGTGCCGACTTAGGGAATCGAGACTACTATTCAATTCTTCAAGAACTAAGTTTTGGCGGTAACACTTATCCCAAGAATTGGCTTGGTCTGAGTAGAATCAGATTAGGTCAACTGAAATCTGATTAGATAAGAGACTGATCAGATGAGGAAGATCAGTTGAGCTTGATACCTCAACAAATCAGATATATCAGTTAATAAGAAATCAGAAATAACAGTTGAAGGGGGAACTTCAACTGACCGAGGAGGATCAGAAAAGGAAAAATCAGACGCAAAGTGAAGCGGATCAGTTGAAAAGGACAGTTGGGAAATTATAAGGATTAGGCAGAAAACTAAGATCAACAAGTGGAATCAAGATCTACGAGTGGTATTGACTGATTACAATATCAGTCAACCAGATACGCATTTCTATTTCCTTGTTTACTGCTTACTTATCTGATTTTATCTGATAATATTTGTCTTACTGTACACACTACTTTTGTGACGTATTTCCTGCAAAATATTTAATGCGGACGTGGGGTACATGTATTAATTGCCACAAAATGTGCTTTTAAATCCAAAAGGCAATCGTACGTGCTTTTCCTGACCACACGATCAAAACCGTTCAATCTGGATCGTTTAACCTTTTCAAACGGTTGATCTTCCAATCTCGTTTTTCCCTCCTCCTCCTTATAAGTTTCATCAAAACCCTAACAGAGTTTTCTTATTCTCAAAAACTTGCGATTTATTCTCTGAAAACTCAAAATTACCTTTCTGTGATTCAAAGTGTTTTCTTGCGATTCAAACTCTCTTTCCGAAAAACAGAATCTGGTAATTTCTGGTTATTTGATGAATTTCTTTTCCAAAATCCTTTGATCACATAGATTATGTCTATATATGTTATCCTGCGATATGCCTTATCTTTTCTTGATATCCGTATGTGTTTATCGATTACTAGGCCTGAGAATAGGTCTGATAATCAATATATGATATCTTTACGTTTATGCACAATTTTAATCGAGTCTATCTTGTTGTAGATGGCCACTCACGGAATGGGAAAGATTATGTGCAATTATGCGGAACTAGCAACAAAAATTGTCGATGACAAATTTGTACAGTTTGGTGTTACGCGGGATCCAGAATCCATGGAAGTTGAACAAATTCTGAAGAAAGGAGGTCTTGAAAAATTTCAGGTAACGCTCACGCAATCCGGTGATGCAAAGATGAAGCACTTCAATTCTTAAGGAATTTGAAGGTGGATCTGAACAATCATCTCGGAGATGAACCGATTTCTTGATTAACGGGAGGAGATCGATCGTCGAATCTTGACATATCTCATCATTCACGACTTGCCAAAGGAACAATCTCGCCTGCTCACTACAGGGAGAATTGTTGGGAAATTTATAGTTTTGATAAAAGTTCCAGAAACACATGTAATAGGACCCGGTCGGACACATTAGGTCGAGTGATGTTTATATTACCGTTTATAGAATACCAGTTGATAATTACTGTATAGAACAACTGATGTAATAGATAGGTCACATATTGAGGGAACCTCAATATGTATAAAAATCTGAAAATCCAAAGAACACGGTGATATCAAGCGGGGCGAGAATCTGCTAGAGAAGAACGAAGATCGGATCGATCGATCTAGTCGGATATCTCAATTTGAAGTCATAAAGCTCAAACTCGAGAATACTTGAAGATCGGATGACTTCCGGAAGATCGGAACGAAGACCTACATCACCGAAGTCGCTAGTTGAAGCTAAGTCAACCGCACGAAGAAGACTCCATCAGTAGACCGATCGATTTCGATTGATCAGTCACCACCAGTGAAAAATGATGTTTCACCTAATCATACGTCTATGATCTGAACAAGAAGAATGTCAACCATAGTTGGAAGAACAAACACTGAAAAGTGCTTCTGTTAACCAATAAGAACAAGACACGTATGATCGGAGCCGATAATTAAGGGATTTGATGTTGTTCTCTCTAACGACTATAAAATACAAGTTCACGCTTTCGGCCATGCCGTTCCTGAAGCACGTCACATCAATCCTGCAAACCTACCTAATATAGGCTGAAATTCAAATTGCTCTCCAACGACTCTTTGATTTCAAGGTCTATAAATATGGGATCACACTTCAGAATGAAACACGGGAAACACTGAACAATCAAGAAGCTCAAGCAATTATCAGATTTCCGCACGAAGAACACAATCAAGAAGATTATTTTATTAAGTGTACATCCCATAAGTTCTTAGCATAGAAATCTTTTCATCTAGCTGATAGGCTACCTTAAACACTAGAAAATATTTCATAGTTAGAACCAAAACAATCTTATCCAAACCCAAGTTAGGTTAAGTTGTTTAGCAAGATTCGAACTAGGGTTTCTAGTTTCGATTTACGGGATCGGTTGAGTGAGAACTCCTTAAATATCTGTCGATTGTCTTGTGTTGAACTAACACATAAAACTAAGTTCAGTTGGTTAAGTTGGTGCCCCTTGTGATAGGGAAGAGTGGACGTAGGACTGGTTTGTTCGAACCACTATAAATCTTGTGTGCCTTTACCGCTTTGATTAACTGTCTACACAATTGCACACAACCTTTAAAGCGCATACATATTCTAAGTTGAGATCACCTAGCACCAAGCTTCTGATCTGATCAAGCTTGACACTTCAGTCAATTGGTTAAAACACTAACTTTGGAATCTGATTTATAAAAACCTGGTTTTTCAAGGGTAAAACTTAAGCTTCCGCGACACGAGTTAAACCGATAGTTACCGAACTAATCGCCTTGAGCGATTAGTAAGTTGGTTATCACCCAAATCGATTCACTCGCTCTCTGATCAAAGCTAAGCGCCTCACACCGATCTGCGCAAAAAGTTTTCGAAGTTTATTCACCCCCCTCTAGACTTACGCCCTCACTAAACCCGATTCGGGACCTACAAGTGGTATCGAGGCGGTTGGTTCTCTAGACCATCGACTTTGTGTATCATCGATTCTTGAGGAAGAATCTTTGTGGTCGATCGAATCGATCTTGAAAAACCTTCTTAAAAACTCATTCATTTTCCAAAACACTCAAAGATGGATAACACCTCGGTATGTATCATGATCCGCCAAAGTTCTCAATCGATGAGTATGCAGATTGGGCCATATATATGTCCAACCATCTAGGTTCGATCGATTGGCGAGAATGATGGAAGTCATCGAAAGAGGACCCATCATCATATATTACGACAACCTGCAGTTGGAGGAGATCCCAGACTTTGCCCCGGGAAGTCTTGTACGAAAAAGCCCAGCCTTGATGGATGCAAGAGGAAAGGAAACGCATACTCTAGATACTATCGCAAGGCATATTATCATGAAAACAATGGATAAGGTCACCAAGGAAAAGATTAAGTATCTCAAAACTGCGAAAGCAATGTGGGATACTAAATTTGAAATATCGAGGAAATGACCGGATAAAAGAAAGTAGTCTGCGCGAGCGAACTGGTAAAGTTTGAAAAATTGAAGATCTTTGCCCAATGAAACCATCAACGAAACTCGATGGAAGGATTACTATGTCAATAAACAAGCCGAGAACTTGGTAGAGATGTCGATAAAGATTTCAACTACAAAATTTTAAGGTCTCTCACCAAGAAATGGGACATGAAGGTCACGGTAATCAAGGATTGCCAAGACATTTCAAAAATGAAGCCAAGTAGCTTGTTCTTGAGCCTTAAAGCTCACGAGTTCGATTTAATTGAGAGAGGACAAGCAGATGAAGATGAGGTGCCCGCTGAAGCCTCAACTTCCAAATCAGTTGCTTTTAAGGCAACCAAAGCAGCAGATTGAAGACCAATGAGCCCATTGGAAACATCATAAGTCGCGAGAATAAATCGCTCGCTTACCAGAAACTAGAGAAATCAAATACTAAACCGGGTAAGTATCAAGATTCTATAAAGATTATCAACATAGCCGAGGAAGAGATAGGAGATCAGACAACAGATCTCCAGAAAGAACCGTGATCGATGATCGGAGAGATCACAGAGATGAAAGAAAAAGAGATAATCTAAATGATGAGAGAAGAGATAACCAATCGCATGTAAGAAGCTCGGACTACTATCGAAAGGAAAATCACCGATAGATCATACTGACGGAGTGATTCACCCGAAGAAAAAATTCCGTGGATCAAGGGCGTGCTTCAATTCAGGAGAAGCAGTCACTCTGTTCGAGACGCCTGGACTGACGCCAAGAGAAAGGGAAGAAAAGAGGAACATAAGAGAGCAACGCTTCACAGGGAAAAAAAAACCATGGTTCGACACGTCAGAATTGACGATTAGATTCGCCCTCGAGGACTCTGGATACTCCTCTCAGAGAAGATTGGCATCGATCGTGATCTTTGTTGACTTCTATGGAAATGAAGATCCGATATTCTCTTAGGATGATGATGAGATCCTCGATGGCCAAGGAGGACCAATCTGAGGTAACCTCCAAAACCGCTTTGTTCACTTCTACACCGCTATCATTAGCTTTTCTTGGGGGAGATTGACTGCAGCTCTACTCTCAAAGAATTGCTTGAGGATCTCTCCAATCAAGAGACACTTATGCTATAGTGGAATTTGAAAATGATAAGTCGAGGACCGTAAATAATCGACTTGCTAAAGAGAATGATCTCGATAAAGCCTCCGAACTTAAATAAATTGAAAGCGCTTTCGGAAGGCAACCGAGGAATTTAAAATTTCGAAAGTTAAAGCTTCTGATCAGGACAATCAGATCAAAGATCAGCTGGCAATTAACAAACAGCAAGCTGATGACTTCAAAATCCTGCAAGCAAAATTCGATGAGTTGTTCCGAAAGCATGAAAGTCTAAAATCATCGAGGATAATCTGCGTAAGAAAATAGAGGTTTTTATAAAATCATCTAAAACCGTTCAAGACATGAACACCTATTTTTGAACAACGATTAACAAGAAGGGACTTGGGTATGAGAACCCTTCCACATCCTCAAAAGCCCCGGCTGATTCATCTAAAAAGGTGTAATCAGACGAGTTTAAAAAAGATACACCAAAAGCCAAACATGTATCTAATAAGGAAAAAAGACGGTTGAGCGGGTAAAGGCGGGTGCCTAACGAAGGGAAAGAAATGGACCCCTATTGGTAAAGCATCGATCGAGGAATCAACGAGAAGAACCCGGTTCTTACGAAGAGACCTCAACTCGATCAACGGATCGAGAATCGAAAAAGACAACTGTAAAAGGGAAGTCCAATCGAGACCCAATCAAGGTCGATTGCCTAATAAGCATGCTTCGTAAATTTGCAAAAAAACCACCTATCTTGAAAAGATATGAATCTTTTGATGGTAGCGATCGTACCTACCCCTATAATCGAAATCTAGGGTCAGCCGCACCACAACCACCTTTGGATGAAAAGAAGACAAAGCAGAAAAAGATAAATCCCAAGTCTTCTAAGTCACCCAAGGTTCACACTAATAATCATACTAATCGAGAAAGCATATAAAGAGGCGTATGATTATGTTGATAGGTATGGGAGACAAATCGGGCCTTTCGATCTAAGCGATCACAATAGAAGTGCTCTGTTTGTATGGATCCCCAAAACTAATCCTAACCCCTCAGGACCCAATCCAAAAGGGGTACCTAAAGCCTGATTTGGCTGCAGGATCGCGTGGGTCTGGCCAACAAAGGAGGTGTGCAAGCAACTATCTGGTACATCGATAGTGGATGCTCAAGGCACATGACTGGAAGCAAACATCTCCTCAGCTCTTACATAGAACAGAAAGGCCCGCGTGTACTCTTCGGTGATGATAACTTTGGTTATACCAAAGGATTCGGAACCTTAGAGAATGATGATGTACAAGTAACTGGAGTCTCGTATGTCGAAGGTCTGAAGCACAACCTATTATTGGTTTCACAATTCTGCGACCACAGATTCAGTGTTGAGTTCTCGACTGACCAATGCACTATCAAGAATCGAGCCACTCAATAGATTTTGCTAACTGGTTCAAGGAAAGGGACGATCTACACAGCTGATTGGAACAGTTGCCCAAGAAATGCATGCCTGATTGTCAAGAGTTCCAAAAGTAGCAGTTGGCTCTGGCACAAAAGAATGAGCCATCTGAACTTTAAAACTCTTAATAAGATAACAAGGATGTCTCTAGTGGAAGGACTTCCGAATGAAGTATTTTCAAAGGATCAGACATGTACTGCATGTCAGAAGGGAAAACAAGTCAAAGCTTCATTCAAGGAATTCGGGACCCGGCATCAAAAATCTTTGAATTGCTTCATATGGATCTCTTTGGACCCGATTACGGTCGGTCTCAGCGGGCCTTGAAATATACTCGTAATCGTGGATGACTATTCCAAGTTTACGGGTTATATTCTTACATAAGAAGAATGAGGCGACAACGAAGATACATTTGCTAAAAAAGATTACAAAATGAGAAGGGTGTCGATTGTAGTAAAAATCGGATCGAGATAAAGGTCTGAAATTTACGAACTCTTTTATTCTTGATTTTTTTGCTCTAAGTTTTGGTATACAACATGAAACATTTGTCAGTAGGGACTTACAACAAAATGGAGTAGCGAGCGGAGGAGCAGAACTCTCAAAAAGTTTGCTTTCGCACAATGTTAAATTGAACGTGCAATACCAAGGCGTTTTAAGGCGAAGCAATCAACCTTTGCATGCCATACTCGGAAACAGATGTCTTGACTAAGGCTCACTACAAAACACCCTATGAAGCTGTGGGAAGACGAGAAAACCTCGTGTCTCTTACTTCCATGTTTTTGGGTGTAAGTGTTTCATACACAACAATGGGAAGAGTCAGTTGAAGACTTTTGAGGCCAAGTCAGATGAGGGTATATTCTTAGGATATTCCTCATCTAGCAAGGCTTTCAGGGTTTACAAATGAACCGAACCCTACTTGTGGAAGAAACACCCCATTTAGTCTTTGATGAAGCATCCTCTGAACAAGAGAAATCTGCCTCAGAACAAGATGTACTTGATCAACAAGTACCTGATGCTCAGAAAATGGATCAGCTAATGATCAAGGAAAAAGAATCAGAAACCGTAACGGTATACATTCCAGATCTAGCTGATTCACCAGATCATTCAGATCTAAGGTACGAAAAAGCTGTCGGTGAAGAAGGCGTCTGGTGAGGCGGTATCAAGCCCGAACCATCCGTTTATGGGGAACACCTGAAGTTCCCACGAACAGACATCAGCACATGATGAGTCCAACATCAGCTGAGACATGTTCTTATCAAGTGGATCATAATTCTGCACCACTCCCAGTCACTAGTAATGAAACTTTTATCGAAATGGATGATGTTCTCCCAAAGCGCATAAATCGAAACGAGAAGGACACGGATAACCGGTCATCCAGTGATCGATCGATCATCGGAGACCCATCGATAAAGTTAAAACTAGACATCGATTGGTGAAAGTGCCATGTATTGTTGTTATTTGTCTATGAAGGAACCAACAACAATAGAGGAAGCTCTACAAGGCCTTAAATTTGGATTCTAGCCATGCGGGAAGAAGATTCGAGCAGTTCGATGAAATCAAGTTTGGGCTGGTGGTAGATGGACCAAATCATCAAGATGTAATTGGCACAAAGTGGGTTTTCAAGAACAAGAGAGATGAGAAAAATGTCATCACGAAATAAGGCAAGACTTGTTGCTAAGGGTATTCAATCGGAAGGAATTGATTATGGCGAGACCTTTGCACCGATCGCCGCTTTAAAGCCATTAATTTGTTTGCATATATCCCCTGAGAGAGGGTTCCTTTGTGTATCGGATGGGCGTAAAGAGTGCATTTTTAAGCGGGGTACTAGCGGAGGAAGTTTATGTCGAACAACCTCCGGGCTTGAAAAAGAACAACCAAGTGTACCGTTTACGAAAAGCTCTTTATGGCTGAAACAAGCTCCTCGAGCTTGGTATGATACACTCTCTCGGTTCTTGATGAGGCGGTGGGTTCACTAAAGGAAGCGATGGATAGAACCTTATTCGAGAATAAAAGATGGAGAAGATATTACGATGGTTCAGATCTCGTGGGCGACATCATCTTCGGATCTCCTAACAAGAGTCTATGTGAAAAAAATTGAAAAAGTCGATGCAAGGGAAGTTCGAGATGTCCATGATGGTACGGATGAATTACTTTACGGGTCTCGGGTGAAGCAAAGTGCGATGAATATTCATACGCTTAAGCGAAGTACACTAGGAATTTATTGGCTAAGTTTGGAGTTCAAAATTGCAAGGAAGCCAAAATTCCTATGATATTTGGATTCAAGATGGATCAGATGAGGATGGTCGAAAAACAAATCGAGAAAAGAATATAGGGCTCTCATTGGATCTCTCATCGTACTGATTGCCAAGTAGAGACCCGGATATCACCTTTGCAAGGTGGGTGTATGTGCGATTTCGAGCAAATCTAATGCAAAGCCACCTAAAGCGACTAAGCGGATTCTTAAGTATCTGAAGGGACGATAAACCTTGGTTTATTTTACCCATCGGATGATAATCTAGAACTTAGTGGGTATTCGATTACGATTATGGAGGTTGCAAGATTGACGGGAAGTCAACCTCGGGAACATGTCGATTTTAGGAAAAAAAATCGATCTCGTGGTTTTCAAAAAGCGGACATCGTTTCGACATCTACTCTTGAAGCGAGAATATATGGCTGCGAGGAAGTTATTGCTCCCAATTTGCTCTCGGCTTAGTCGGTAATTTGAGGATTATAACATCGTAGCTAAGAATGTACCAATATTCGTGGCGATAATAGTGCTTTATTGCAATCACTCGAGAATCTGTTCTACATACAAGATGCAAGCATGTGGATGTAGACACCATTTTATAAGAGATCATGTTGAAAAGAAGAATATCGAGAATGGAAAAGATTCTTTGATTTCTGAAAGTCGATATTCTAACCAAGCCACTAATTTGAGATTAGATTCGAGAGAATTGTGTAATGAGCTAGGGCTTACGGATCTTAGAGAAAAAGCACCTAAAATGATTGATGGATTGTTCTCGAGAACCAATTTGGTTAAGAGACTAACGGTTTGAAAGGAATCGATTGAGTTTGGTATCTCAATCGATCGGAAGATCGATCAAAGGAATCGATGTGAGAAATCGATCGCTTTTTCTGAGTTATCAAATTAAAGGGAATCGATCGTTAAGGTTTATCGGATTAAAGGAAACGCACAATTTAAAAGGAATATCCGATTAAATCGGTTGGGTTATTTTACATCTTTGTAAGTCGATTTAGGCTGATATTCAACAAGCAAGATTCACAGATTAAAGCCTACAATCGCATAAGAAAGCTGAGAATTTACACAACAATGGAATAATAGAACTTTTCATTGATAAAGACCGAAGGTCGATTACATTACAAGTTACAAGTACAAAAGGACGGAGGTCGATTACATAAGTCATAACCGAAAACCCTAAACCTATAACCCTAAACCCTCATCCTAACCCAAGAAGAAGAGGGGAGAGAGATTTTAAATCGATGCTCTCATTTTCCCCACTTAACAAGGGTGAGAGAGGCTTTAAAGAAATCCTAAAGCCGCTAGCTGAAGCTAAAACCAGTGGAGCGAGAGCGGCGTTGATAGGATTTCTAAGCCAGGAGCCCTTAGACCTGAAGTCAATGGACTCTCCAGCTGTTAAATGGAGCACATGTGCCAAGAAATTGGTTCAAAGACCTTATGGGCACATGTGTGCATGAAAAAAATTGAGTTGATATCGAAGATCGGTGTTGTTCCGATCAAGACCGTATATCAAACTCATATTTTATATCAGACTGAGTCTGTTGATGCTGGTTACGTCATAACGATAGACACACAAGGTGCATACGGTTAGGAGAAGTGTCTTCTCAGTTGCGACAGCAGATCCACCGCCGTGGTGGTAAAGGAGCTTGGCAACAATTGTATGTGAAATCTTTGATGACGACGAAAACAGTGATAAGGGACACACAGGGTTGTTTTGAGAAGCTGAAATCATTGAAAAAGGGGTAAAGGTGTTTACCGGAAATAAGGGTTCACCAGAATGCATGTTTTTACAAAGAAAGATAAGTATGGTGAATGGGTTATGTTGTGTAAAACATTGGTCCAATTTATAGAGACCAAGCAAGGGTGCAAATGCAAATTTGATTTCAAAAAGCCTTTTAGAGAAATTTGCATCACAAGGGACGATGTAGAAATCACTTGACCGATAATTGGATAAATTTACGGCGGATTGACATATCAAGATATACAGACGATAATTACGCATGTCAAATCACGCCAACTTAGGGAATAGAGACTACTATTCTAGACTAAGTTTTGGCGGTAACACTTATCCCAAGAATTGGCTTGATCGAGAAAAAGAATCAGTTAGGTCAACCAAAATACGATTACATCTGGCCCGATCGGATAAGGAAGATCAGTTGAACTTGAAACCTCAACAAATCAGATATATCAGTCTATGAGAAAATAGAAATATCAGTTGAAGGGGGAACTTCAACTGATCGAGGAGGATCAGAAGGGAAATCAGACACAAAATGAAAAAAGATCGGTTGAAAAGAAACGGTTGGGAAATTATAAGTTTTAGGGCGAAAACTAAGATCAACAAGTGGAATCAACTTCAAGTGGTATTGATGATTACTATATCGATCAATCGAGATCGCCTTTCTTTTCCTTGTTATTTGCTTATTCATCGGATTTTATCATTTTTATTTGCCTTCTTCATCGCATTACGTGTGACGTATCCCCTGCAAATCATTTAATGCGGACGTGGGGTACATGTATTAATTGCTACAAAATGAGCTTTTAAATCCAAAAGGTTTTCATACGTGCTTTTCCCAACCATTCGATCAAAACCGCTTAATCTGGATCGTCTAATATTTTCAAACGGTTGATCTTCCAAATCTTGTCTTTTTCCCTCCTCATCTTTATAAGGTTCATCAAAAACCCTACCAGAGTTTTCCAAATCACAAACTTGCATTTTATTTTCTGAAAACTCTCCAGATTACTTCTTTGCGATTCAAAGTGTTTTTCTTAAGTCTCAAATCCGAAAAATAGAATCTGGTAATTTCTGATAATTTGATGAATCATTCTTTTAAAACCATTGATCTTAAAGATCTTGTCAATCGCTGATATCCTGTATTGTGTTTTATTGTTTCTTGATTTCCGCTTATGTGATATTCTTAGTATTTATGCACAATTTTAACCGAATCTATCTTATCTATAGATGATCACTCACGGTATGGGTAAAATAATGTGCAACTATGCGGAACTGACATTAAGGATTGTCGAGGACAAGTTCGTACAATTTGGGGTGACAAAGGATCCGGAATCAATGGAAGTAGAGGAAATTCTGAAGAAAACAGGACTTGAGAAATATTGTCTTCGCTCAACGCAATCCAAAGTGATTTAAATATGAAGCCCTCGAATTAAATAAAGAATTTAAGGGTGAATCTGAGATGCTCGGAGAAGAACTACTTTCGGCAATCAACGGAGAAGAGATCGGTCGGCGAATGAGGATATAACTTTCGTCTGTTGACCTACCAAAAGGCCGAATCTCGCTTTGCTCACTCTGAGGGAGAATCAAGATGAGTGATCGTAAACGAAGCTCATCGAGAGAGGCCGACAAACATCATCGTCGGGCTTTGTCAAATAATGCTCAAGAGGAAATACCGATTGTTGTTTGATATTTTGTCAAAAACAATTATGGGCGTATTTCATTCAAAATTGAATGCTTTTACATCAGTCAAAATCAGACAAAGATGGTGCAATAATTGATGAAGCCAAGAACATCAATTGGCATGGGTTCCTAAAGGCCATTCTACTTCAAGAACATGATAAATTTGGAGTTGATGAGTGGAAGGTGAGGTCTATCGAAGAAGAGGATCAGCAATCTCAACAAGGTTGCAGTTATCCTACAAGACAAAATGCCAAATGCCAGATGGGAACAGAATGGACTGAAGCCCTACAAGGCATTCCTCTCCACTACTTTAGCCATATTTGGGCCACCAGACGATGATATGCGACCAACTCCCCAAAGACTAAGAAGGGAAAAAAGCAAGGAAGCAACCGTCTACACGAAGCCCCCGAAGAAGAAAAGAAAACTGGTGAAGGTCCAGGAAAAGAGACCGAAGAAGGCGAAGCAAGCCTCCATGACTCTGATGCTAGAAGATGAGTCAGGTGAAGAAAGAGCGCCAGATCAGTCTGTTGCACCACAAAAATCGGTGAAAAAACCGCATGACAAACTTCTCAAGCCGAGAGCTCGCTACCATTCATTACGAGGAAGAAGCACGAGACGAACGATCTCCTTCTCCTCCAGCTCGAGCTGATTCACCACTCAGACTAATGGCTGCTGAGCATGTCTCTCCTACTCTTCCACCGCTTGCGAACACGAATCTACATCGGTCATGAACACGAAACTACATCGGTTCGCGAACTGGCTACGAGCGATTCGCGAACGAAACCTTACATTGTGGAACCCGGTATTGCCTCCTGGTGAGAACCTCTGCTGGTCGAGCCTGTCGAGACAACTTCCACCTACTCAAGCACCACGAGAACCCTCCACATCTCATCAACCTAGGAATGCGGGCGGACAATTCACGAGTCACAGATCATCAAAAAGACCATCACCGGGGAAAATAGTCGAGAATGCAAATCGAGCAAAAATTGATGAGATGTATCAGGCTGATCGCCCATCCACGCTATTAGAGAACAAGTTATGGAGATCCTCACGGAGAGATCTCGGATTAAAAAGCTTCTCGATTTTATAATGATTATTGAGCAAATGGGCGGTTAATGAGTTTCAGATTTTGATTTCGATATGAAATCGCTAACGTAGGATCACCGGTGGTGATAACTACTTGAATCTATCAAAGCTCGATCCATGAGGAAAGAAGCCGGGATTGGTGAACAAAGGCGAACAGGAGATTGCTCAAGAAGCTCTGAAGCGGATGCTACAATGAAGGATCTGAAGGCTGCCGATGATAGTGGGAAAGTGTTGCGGTTCATGACCAACCTTTGGAGGCACAAACAACTGAGACTGATCAAGTGACGTAAAACATTCCAACATCACATATAACCGCTGATCAACTTCAGGAGATCAGATCATGTTTCAAAGATCTCCTGAAAGAAGAAATTGAGGGAGTGATAGCTGATCAGAGGCAGATTGGCCTCAAAGAAATAACAGATCAAAAGGGAATTGGCTATTTCCCAGATTGCAGCGATCAAAGATCAGTTCTCCCAAACTGTGACCACCGTATCTGCCGATCTTATAAAATCCGTGGATGACAAGCTGATTCAGGTGGATCAACAACAAGTTTCTTTTCTGATGCTCACTGAAAAGCTCGATTTGACTGAAGACAAACTTGACAAACTGATCTTTACATTTTCTTCTGCCATTGAATCTGTCAAGATCGAGTGATCTCGAAGGTTCAACTTCTAATTTGCTCGAGTTCGAGGCTTATCATTGCGAGATCTCAACGAGGGCAATATCGATCGATTTTGGTTCCCTAACTTCCCACCTCCAAAGACTTTTTGATCAAACCAAAAAGGGGAAGGACGGTGAGAAACCAACTGACATGATCAGAACAACAGAAGATCTAATTGATTTGTTGAAGCCTATGGACAAAAGACTAGACCATCTACGGATCTCTTTTGCTAATGAAGTCTCTGAAAAGATTGAAAAAATCAAAGGCAAGAAAGGTAGGCTGCTGCTTGGTCTTTGGGACATTACAAAAGGTAGGCTGCTGCTTGGTCTTTGGGACATCACAACTGTACCGGCTACTCGGACTAAAATAGTCCAAAAGCCCGACTAGCGGATCTGAGCCGATAAAGAATCGCCGAGAAAATGTCCAAGCAAAGTTCTTTGAAGAGGCCATAAAAAACGAAGAAGAAAAGAAGGAAAAAAAAAAATTGACAGAGGCGTAAAATCTGAAGAAAAAAAATTCGGATCGAGAGCGAAGAAAGGAAAATTTGGAAAATCATGCGGAACCTCATTTGCCAAACAAGAGTTTATGAGATCATTCAAAAAACTGTTGCACATGCTAAGAGGTTTGAGGAATGGAACAAGATCAGAAGTGAATGGCTTCTGGATGCTTTTGTCCTTAATCTTGTTCCACGAGAAGAATCTCGGATGATGAATTCCTCAATTTGGTTAGAAAATAAATATCGATTTTTTCGGAAGTATCCGGAAAATGAGGCCAAACTTATCAATGTAAAAATATCTCGCCAAGAGTATGATCTTTTGGATTACTCGAAGAAAGGCGGATGGTTCATTTAATTTGGCATTTCAGAGATTCTACTTTGACATCTGAGCAAAACGCATATAAGCGATCCTCAAGAGACCAATGATGTCAAATGGAAACTATATCAGATCTTCAACGTACCTCAAGATCAAAAAGAGATGCCAGAAGGATACAAGCCTAAAGAGTGAAGAATCAGAAGACTTCTCAGGATCATTTGTTTTTAAATTCAAACTTTTACGATGTAACATGTAATTGACATATCTAATGAGAAAAGTTTATTTTCCGATCCTAAGACAAAATCTCATTGTCTTCGATTATGTGCTCTTCTTTGTTTCTATTTATCAACTGTGTTTGGTTTCTCGGTGTGTTTTGGTTTTTATCAAAAAGGGGAAATTGTTGGGAAATTTATAGTTTTGATAAAAGTTCGAAACACATGTAATAGGACGGTCGGACTGTTATTGGTGGTGATGTTTATATTCCGTTTATAGAATACCGGTTGATAATTCTTGTATAGAACAACTGATGTAATAGATAGGTCACATATTGAGGGGAACCTCAATATGTATAAATCGAATCTGAAAATCAAAAAAACGGTGATATCCGACGGGCGAGAATGCTAGAGAAGAACGAAGATCGGATCGATCGATCTAGTCGATATATCTCAATTTGAAGTCATAAAGCTCAAACTCAGAATACTTGAAGATCAGGTGACTTCCAGAAGATCAGACCAGAAGACCTACATCAGCCGAGTCTGCTAGTTGAAGCTAAGTTAACCGGCACTAGAAGACTCCATCAGGTAGACTGATCAGTTCTGACTGATCAGGTTAGCTCACCAGGTGAAAAATGATGTTTCACCTAATCATACGTCTATGATCTGAACAAGAAGAATGTCAACCTTAGTTGGAAGAACAAACACTGAAAAGTGCTTCTGTTAACCAATAAGAACAAGACACGTATGATCGGAGCCGACAATTAAGGGATTTGATGTTGTTCTCTCTAACGGCTATAAAATACAAGTTCACGCTTTCGGCCATGCCGTTCCTGAAGCACGTCACATCAATCCTGCAAACCTACCTAATATAGCCTGAAATTCAAATTGCTCTCCAACGGCTCTTTGATTTCAAGGTCTATAAATATGGGATCACACTTGAGTGAAACACGGAAACACTTGAACAATCAAGAAGCTCAAGCAATTATCGATTTTCATACGAAGAACACGATCAAGAAGATTATTTTATTAAGTGTACATCCCATAAGTTCTTAGCATAGAAATTTTTTCATCTAGCTGATAGGCTACCTTAAACACTAGAAAAGATTTCATAGTTGGAACCAAAATAATCTTATCCAAACCCAAGTTAGGTTAAGTTGTTTAGCAAGATTTCGGACTAGGGTTTCTAGTTACGATTTACAGGATCGGTTGAGTGAGAACTCCTTAAATATCTGTCGGTGTACTGTGTTGAACTAACACATAAAACTAAGTTCAGTTGGTTAAGTTGGTGCCCCTTGTGATAGGGAAGAGTGGACGTAGGACTGGTTTGTCCGAAACACTATAAATCTTGTGTGCCTTTACCGCTTTGATTAACTTGTCTACACAATTGCACACAACCTTTAAAAGCGCATACATATTCTAAGTTGAGATCATTAGCACCAAGCTTACGATCGATCAAGCTTGACACTTGATCAATTTGGTTAAAACACTAACTTTGGAATCTGATTTATAAAAACTGGTTTTTTCACGGGTAAAACTTAAGCTTCCGCACACATCAGTTAAACTGATAGTTACCGAACTAATCTGCCTTCAGGCGATTAGTAAGTTGGTTATCAGCCCAAACTGATTCACTCGCACTCTGATCGGGCTTTGCCCTCACACCTCTTCCGCACAAAAGTTTTGAAGTCTATTCACCCCTCCCTCTAGACTTCTGCCCCTCACTAAAACCAGATTCGGGACCTACAAGAGAATGAAGATGGTGATCGAAGCGAACTCTTGAGAGAGGTCGACAAAACATCAGACCGCAGGTTTTGTCAGACCTATGTTAAAAAGGAAATACCGACTGTTGTTTGACATACTGTAAAAAACAATCATGGGTATTTCATTAAGCCCAGATGCTCTAACATCCGTAAAATTGTACAGCATGGCTACGATAATCGTTGAAGCCAAGAATATCAATTGGCATGGCTTCCTGAAGGCCATTCTGCTCCAAGAACATGAAAAATTTGGAGTTATTGAACGAAGGGTGTCTATCTCAAGAAGAGGATCGTTAATCTCAACAAGGTTGCGGTTATTACGAAAGACAAAATGCCAAATGCCGAATGGGATCGAGAATGGATCAAGTCCTACAAGGCCTTCCTCACAACCACTTAAAGCTATATATGGGCCACCGATGATGATATATGCGCCCACCCTCCAAAGGTGAAGAAAGGAAAGACCAAGGAGGCAGCCCACGTCTACACCGGATGCTCCCAAAAAAAAAAAAGAGAAAATGGTGAAGGCTCGGGAGAAGAGGTCAAGAAGGCAAAAACAGGCCTCCATGACTTTGTTTCGGAAGACGAGTCGATGAAGAAGGAGTGCGAGCAACTTTGATGAGCCACATGTAAATCGGCGAAAAAATCGACAGGCTTCTCAAGATGAGAGCTCGAGAACATTCCCGAGGGAAGAAGCAAAAAGAGATGAACGATCTCCTTCTCCTCAATCTCGAAACTAATTCACCGCTCGACTTCCGTCGCTGAGCATATTTCTCCTTCTCTTTCCCGCATGAACACATCGGTTCATCAGTTCGCGAACGGAAAAAGATTTTTCTTTGTAGAGCCGGACGTAATTAGCCGACAATGCAGAACCTCTGAAGGATCGCCAATCAGCCAACTTCCGCCTACTCAAGAACCACCAGAACCCTCTACATCTCATCAACCGGAATCTAGTCGATCTGAACAAATAATTCCTGAGTCCAGATCATCCAAGACCATCACCGGGAAAATGGTCAGAATGCAAATTGAATGAGATATTGATGAGATGTATCGAGGAAAGTGGTAGCCCATCCCGTTATTAGAGAGAGGAAGTTATGGAGATCCTCACCTAGAAAGATCTCGAGTTAAAGAGCTTCTCGATTTCATGATGATTATAGAACGAGATGGGAGTCTTTGATGAATTTGTGATTTTGATTTCGATATGAAGAAAAATCTGCTCAAGTAGGATCACCGGTGAGGTGATAAGCTCTTTGAATCAATCAAAGCTCGATCCACTTTGAAAATTTGGGATTGGTGAACAAAGTGAACTGGAGCTTTGAAGAAGCTCTGGCGAGATGTTCTATGAAGGATGTGGGAGCTGCCGATGATAGTGGAACTGTGCTTTGCAGTTCATGACCAACTCTTTGGGCGCAAACAACCTGAAAGTGATCAGGTGATGCAAAACATTCCTACAACTCACATCACCGCTG
Organism: Stenogyne calaminthoides; assembly: GCA_037126765.1. NCBI lineage: Eukaryota > Viridiplantae > Streptophyta > Magnoliopsida > Lamiales > Lamiaceae > Stenogyne > Stenogyne calaminthoides. Next base: position 22,030,528 of record JBBCBC010000004.1, read on the forward strand.
ATCAACTTCAGGAGATCAGATCATGTCTCAAAGATCTCCTGAAAGAAGAAGTTGAGGGAGTGTTGGCTAATCAACTTAGCAACACAATAAGCGATCGAGGCAGATTGGCCTCAAAGAAATAAAGGATCAACGGAATTGGCTATTTCCCGGATTGAGGCAATCAAAGATCGATTCTCTCAAACTGTGACCAACTTCGATTCTTTGAGTTTAAAAAGTCGAGTTGATGACAAGCTAGTTCGGAGTTGATCAACAACAAGTTTCTTTTCGATACTCACCGAAAAAGCTAGAAATGGTCAAGAGAAACTTGACAAACTAATTCTTACCCTCTATACTGTCGTGGAATCTATCAAGACTGAGTTGATCTCGAAGATTCAAAGTCTAACTGCTCAAGCTCAACGTTTATCTGTTGAAGATCTCAACAAGGCGATATCAGTCAGCTTTGGATCTCTGACTTCCCACCACACTGCTCTTTTTGATCAAACCAAAAAGGGGGAAGGACAGATTGAGAAACCAACCCGACACTATCGAACAACAGAAGACCTGATTGAGACGGTTGAATCTATGGACAAAGACTAGACAATCTAGATCTTTTTAACTTGAAATTTACGAAAAGATGGAAAAGTCAAAGGCAAGAAAAGGTAGGCTGCTTGGTCTTTGGGACATCACAACTTGTACCGATCCTCAAACTAAGAAAGTCACAAGAAGCACAACTATCAAATTCAAGGCCGATAAGAAACTGGCTGAGAAACTGTCCAAAGAGCATACTGTTAAGAAGCCCGAATAAGTGAAGAAGAAAGAAGGGCCAGAAAAATTGGCAGAGGCAGAAGATCTGAAGAAGAAATCTGGATCGAGGGCGAAGAAAGGAAAAAGTTCGAATCTGGACGGAACCTCGGTTTGCTTGACAAGAGTTGATGAGATCATTCAAAAAAGCTGCGACACGCCGATAGGTTTGAGGAATGGAATAAGATCGAAGTGAATGGCTTCGGATGCTTTTGTTCTAGATCTTGTTCCCACGAAGAATCTCCGGATCGAGAATTCCTCAATTTGGTTGGAAAACAAATATCAAAATTTTCTGAAGTATCTGGAAAATGAGGCCAAAATAATCAAAGTTGGAACCAAAACAATCTTACCCAAACCCAACGTTAGGTTAAGTTGTTTAGCAAGATTTCAGACTAGGGTTTCTAGTTCTGATTTCTGGGATCGGTTGAGTGAGAACTCTTCAAATATCTGTTGGTGTACTGTGTTGGACTAACACAAAAATCTAAGTCGATTGGTTTAGTTGGTGCCCTTGTGATAGGGAAGAGTGGGCGTGGGATGGTTTATACGAACCACTATAAATCTTGTGTGCACTTACCGCTTTGATTAATTTGTTTTACCTGTCCGCACACAACCTAATTAAAGTGCATACATATTCTAAGTTAAGATCATTAGCACCAAGCTTACGATCGATCAAGTTTGACACTTTAGTCAATTTGGTTGAAAGACCGACTTTGGAATCGACTTATTAAAACTGGTTTTTCACGGGTAAAACTTAGCTTCCGCACAATCGGTTAAACCGATGAATGCGAACTAATCTGCCTTGAGGCGATTAGTAAGTTAGATATCGATCCAAAACCTGATTCACTTGCACTCGATCGGGCTAACTTGCTTTCACACGACCGCAAAAAAAGTTTTTAAGTCTATTCACCCCTTCCCTCTAGACTTCTTCCCTCACAAAACCCGTTCGGGACCTACAGAAACCAAACCCTGTTAGACATGGTGAGGTCCATGATGAGCTTTTCCTGTCTTCCAACATTCTTATGGGAAACGCATTACAAACCTCAATTTACATTCTGAATAGGATTCTGTTGGGATATTTTAGTTTTGATAATTTATGCCAAAACATTATTAACTTGTGTTATTCAAGCTAATTTACAGATAACAAGTTAAGGGGGAACGAGAGGACAGAAAGGGGGAACTCATGAAATCAGAAGAAGATGATCGAGTTCGACGAGGCTCTGAGCGAGACCGACGAGATCGAGATGAGTTCGAGTCAAGTGATGAGTCAGGCAAATCAGATGTGAAGAAAAGCTAAAGCCAGCAAATCAGAAGAGAAGGTTGCAGATATGAAGAGGAGCAGATGAGAATGATCGAGATCAGACGTGATCGAGATCAGATATGATAAACTGATATGCTAACCTGATGAAGATGACCTGATGCTATCTGAGATGATCTGAAGATATGTTGGTCCGATTAGTCGAAATTTGATCGGATCGGGCAAGAAAAAGAAATCGGATAGTCACGAGTCAAGTGACTGAGGTCGGAATGTACGGTCCGGAAGATTTGAACTCAGTGAAGTCCGAGTGTCGATGTCTGATCGGACAAAGGTCCATTGAAGAAGTCTCTTTGAATCAAGAACCTGAGTAACTTTCGAGACTCGGATAACTGAAGGCTCGGATAACTGAAGGCTCGAGATAATCAAGATCCTAAGACTCGAAGAAATCAAGATATGGTAGTTAGATTCGGTGGCGTGGACCAATGAGAGGAAGACGACAAGCCTGAAAAAGCTGCAAAAAGCTACAGAATAGTATGGATTTGAATGTGATTCTCTCCAACTGTAACATTCAAATCCACACTATAAATACAACTTCTTCCTTCAATATTAAGTGTGGAAGAATGTGGAGAATGTAGCAAACGATGCTACAGAGCTAAGAAGACATATACTAAAACATTCCCACCATAGAACACCGAGCAAGAAATACACGCATATATTCAAGAGTGTTCTACCCTAGATCTAAGCACAAATGTAATATCCTAAGCTTAGAGAGATTTTCCCATCCTTAGCATCGAGGCTAAACAAATGTAAGGGTAAATCTCAACCTAGTTGGAAACCAAACAAACCTTTACCTAAACTCAAAGTTAGGTTAAGTTTGTCACCTCAAGATTTCAGAATAGGGATTCTAGTTTCTGATTTCTGGGTTCGGTTGAGTGTGAACTCGATAAACATCTAGCAATCCCGAAAGGGAGGGTAGGCAATCCCGTGAGGGAGATAAGTCCCGTTGCAAGATTTCAGACTAGGGATTCTAGTTTCTAGGATCGTTTGAGTGTGAATTCGGTAAACATCTATAGGCGATCCCGTGAGGGTAATAAGTCCCGTTGGTTAAGTTGGTTAAGTAGGTGCCCCTGTGTTAAGGGAAGAGTGGATGTAGGACGGGTTTCGTCCGAACCACTATAAAATCTTGTGTGCATTTACTGCTTTATGTTCTTACTTGCCATATGCATTCGATTACAAGCAAAACAACACACATCGTTCTTAAAAGCAAAAATTTGGAATCACCATTCCTCTCCCCTGTTTTATATGCTTCACATTACATGTTTGCTTCCGCACGCGAAAAATGGGTTTTTTGGGACCATCAATTGGTATCAAAGTTGGTTCTCAAAAGATCATTTTTTCAATGTGATCGTCTGAGCTGACCTTTGTAAAACAAAAAACCCGATCTCTGTAAAAATGCATATATTTTAAATGTTTTGGCGTCATTATCAAAAAGGGGGAAATTGTTGGGATATTTTAGTTTTGATCATTTATGCCAAAACATTATTAACTTGTGTTATTCAAGTTAATTTACAGATAACAAGTTAAGGGGGAACGAGATGATAAATTGAGGGGGAACTCATGAAATTAGAAGAAGATGATCGAGTTCAAATGAGGCTGCAGACGAGACTGATGGAGATCAGATGAGTTAGATGAATTCCAGAGTCAACTGATGAGCCGTGCAAATCAGATGTGAAGAAAAACTAAAGCCAGCAAATCAGAAGAGAAGGTTGCACATATGAAGAGGAGCAGATGAGACTGATTGAGATCAGACGTGATCGAGATCAGATATGATAAATCGATATCTTAACTTTGATGAAGATGACCACGATCTTTATCTGAGATGATCCTGAAGATATGTTGATCTGATTAGTCGAGTTGATCAGATCAGGCAAGAAGAAATCGATGCTTTGAGTCAAGTGACCGAGGGTCGAGAATGTCCGAATTCGGAAGATTTGGAACTCGATGGCTTCGAGTGTCATTATGCTGATCGGGCAAGGTCATTGAAAAGAAGTCTGTGAATCAAGAACCTCGAGTAACTCGAGTCTCGAGATAACTGAAGGCTCAGATAACTTTGAAGGCTCGAGATAGAATGAAGATCCCGAGACTCGAAGAAACCGAAGATATAGCCATTAGATTTGGTGACTTGGACAAATGAGAGGAAGGCGACAAGCCTGAAAAAGGTCGCAAAAGCTCTGAGAATAGTATGGATTTGAATGTGATTCTCTCCAACGGTAACATTCAAATCCACACTATAAATACAAGTTCTTCCTTCATTATTAAGTGTGGAAGAATGTGGAGAATGTAGCAAACGATGCTACAGAGCTAAGAAGACATATACTCAAGCATTCCCACCATAGAACACAGAGCAAGAAATACACGCATATATTCAAGAGTGTTCTACCCTAGATCTAAGCACAAATGAAATATCCTAAGCTTAGAGAGATTTTCCCATCCTTAGCATCGAGGCTAAACAAATGTAAGGGAAAATCTCAACCTAGTTGGAAACCAAACAAACCTTTACCTAAACTCAAAGTTAGGTTAAGTTTGTCACCGCAAGATTTCAGACTAGGGATTCTAGTTTCTGATTTCTGGGATCGGTTGAGTGTGAACTCGGTAAACATCTAGCAATCCCGAAAGGGAGGGTAGGCAATCCCGTGAGGGAGATAAGTCCCGTTGCAAGATTTCAGACTAGGGATTCTAGTTTCTGGGATCGTTTGAGTGTGAACTCGGTAAACATCTATAGGCGATCCCGTGAGGGTGATAAGTCCCGTTGGTTAAATTGGTTAAGTAGGTGCCCCTGTGTTAAGGGAAGAGTGGATGTAGAATGGGTTTCGTCCGAACCACTATAAAATCTTGTGTGCATTTACTGCTTTATGTTCTTACTTGCCATATGCATTCGATTACAAGCAAAACAACACACATCGTTCTTAAAAGCAAAAATTTGGAATCACCATTCCTCTCCCCTGTTTTATATGCATCACATTACATGTTTGCTTCAGCACGCAAAAAATGGGTTTTTCGGGACCATCAATTGGTATCAAAGCGGGTTCTCAAAAGATCATTTTTTCAATGTGATCGCCTGAGCTGACCTTTTTAAAACAAAAAACCCGATCTCTGTATAAATGCATATATTTTAAATATTTTGGCATCATTATCAAAAAGGGGGAAATTGTTGGGATATTTTAGTTTTTATAATTTATGCCAAAACATTATTAACTTGTGTTATTCAAGCTAATTTACAGATAACAAGTTAAGGGGGAACGAGATGACAAATTGAGGGGGAACTCATGAAATTAGATGAAGATGATCGAGTTCAAATGAAATTTTTGAGGGCGAGACCGATCGAGATCGAGATGAGTTCGAGTCAACCGATGAAATTTGTCTGCAAATCGGATGTGAAGAAAAAGCTAAAACCCGACCAAATCGAGAAGAAGAAGGTTGCAGATATGAAGAGGAGCAGATGAGACTGATCGAGATCAGACGTGATCGATATCAGATATGATAAAATGATATGCTAACCTGATGTAGATGACCTGATGTTATCCTGAGATGATCCTGAAGATATGTTGATCTGATTAGTCGAAAGCTGATCAGATCAGACAAGAGGAAATCAGATAGCCTGAGTCAAGTGACCTGAGGGTCAGAATGTCTGAATTCAGAAGAGCTGAACTCAGTAAGCCTGAGTGTCAGTATGCCTGATCAGACATGGTCCGCTGAAGAGAAGTTTGCTAAATCAAGAACCCTGAGTTACCTGAGACTCAGATAACTCAAGGCTCGAGATAGAATCAAGATCACGAGACTTCGAAGAAATCAAGATATAGTAGTTAGATTGGTGACTTGGACCAATGATAGGAAGACGACAAGCCTGAAAAGGCTGCAAAAAGCTACAGAATAGTATGGATTTGAATGTGATTCTCTCCAACGGTAACATTCAAATCCACACTATAAATACAAGTTCTTCCTTCATTATTAAGTGTGGAAGAATGTGGAGAATGTAGCAAACTATGCTACAGAGCTAAGAAGACATATACTCAAGCATTCCCACCATAGAACACCGAGCAAGAAATACACGCATATATTCAAGAGTGTTCTACCCTAGATCTAAGCACAAATGTAATATCCTAAGCTTAGAGAGATTTTCCCATCCTTAGCATCGAGGCTAAACAAATGTAAGGGAAAATCTCAACCTAGTTGGAAACCAAACAAACCTTTACCCAAACTCAAAGTTAGGTTAAGTTTGTCACCGCATTATTTCAGACTAGGGATTCTAGTTTCTGATTTCTGGGTTCGGTTGAGTGTGAACTCGGTAAACATCTAGCAATTCCGAAAGGGAGGGTAGGTAATCCCGTGAGGGAGATAAGTCCCATTGCAAGATTTCAGACTAGGGATTCTAGTTTCTGGGGTCGTTTGAGTGTGAACTCGGTAAACATCTATAGGCGATCCCGTGAGGGTGATAAGTCCCGTTGGTTAAGTTGGTTAAGTAGGTGCCCCTGTGTTAAGGGAAGAGTGGATGTAGGACAGGTTTCGTCCGAACCACTATAAAATCTTGTGTGCATTTACTGCTTTATGTTCTTACTTGTCATATGCATTCGATTACAAGCAAAACAACACACATCGTTCTTAAAAGCAAAATTTTGGAATCACCATTCCTCTCCCCTTTTTTATATGCATCACATGACATGTTTGCTTCCGCACGCGAAAAATGGGTTTTTCGGGACCATCAGATTCCATCTAAATCGGTTGAGCATAAACCACATGAACTATGTTGTGGCAAGAAGCTAACTTTTGCACATATCAAACATGGGGTTGCCCCGTGATTGTGAAAAGGATGCTTACCGACAAGTTGGAATCCAAAGGTGAAAAGGGTTACTTTGTGGGATATCCTAAGGAAACTAGAGGATATTACTTCTATCTACCGGAGAAACAATCAGTGGTTGTTTCTAGGCAGACCAAGTTCCTAAAAGAAGACTATGTCTTTAAGGAACAAGGTCGTAAGCTGATAGAACTTGAAAAATTCAAGAACCACAAATTAACAAAGAGACTGATATCTTGTCAAAGCAACATGACAAGGAATCAGTAGGAGCATTCAGCAACTTTCACGGTGGGAGTCTTTCACAAGGCGATCATCTTTCAGCTAGTGGGAGCGTAATTGGAGTTGGCTTGCCTGTGCAAGAACCTCCAAGTGGGCTGAATGACAACAACATAGTTCAAACTCCCACCCAAGAGGCATTTGAAAGTGTAGCTCTTGAGATTTGATATACATGGGAATTAAATCCGTAGAGATTTTATATGGGGAAATAAATCGTAGAGATTTATTTAAATAAAGATTAGGGATTTTATTTCCCAATCAGGTTAGCTTAAGATTTAAGCTGGGCCTTCCCTATATATATGAGCTCTTGGGAATTCACAAATAACGTTAATTCATTATTCTCCATAAGATCTAGAGTTAGAATTTTCCTAGCAAATTTATCTCGGGATTCAACACTGGCAAATCCGTGCAAGTCCGTGATTGGAGATTACGTGGATACTATAGTAGAGAAAACGGTATACGAATTACTATAAGAATTCTATTTACGTTTACTCGTATTTAATTATGCAATTAATTGTTCGTTGTTGGTAAACTATTTATTTCCGCTGCGCATGTATTACGTGTTTACGTGCCTCTAAATTCCTACAAGAAGAACTTAATGGGCCAACTCCATTGCCAACTACACAAAATGATATACCAATCGTCACACCTACACAACCGAAACCTCGTCGTAGTGGGAGGATTGTTAGATAACCCGAGCGATTCTTAGGGATTGGAGAGTCTTCGGACTTGATCTGAGGAGAAGAATCAGATCCATGGTCCTACAACGAGGCGATCCAAGACAAGGAAGCAACATCTTGGCAAACAACAATGGAAGCCGAGATGGGTTCAATGGATCATAATAAAGTGTGGGAGCTAGTCGAACCACTTAATGGGGTAAAACCCATTGGATGCAAGTGGGTATACAAGAAAAAGAGAGGACATGAGAGAAAGGTTGAAACCTTGAAAGCAAGACTAGTGGCGAAAGGGTACACTCAGAAAGAAGGGATCGATTATGAGGAAACCTTTTCGCCCGTAGCCATGCTCAAGTCCATCCGCATTCTCTTGTCAATTGCTGCGCATTTAGACTTTGAGATCTGGCAAATAGATGTCAAGACCGCTTTTCTCAATGGAAGTCTTGACGAAGAAATCTATATGCAACAATCCGAAGGCTTCATTGAAAAAGGCCAAGAGCATCTGTTTTGCAAGCTTAAGAAGTCCATTTATGGGCTGAAGCAGGCATCCTGGGCTTGGATTCAGTGTTTTGATCAAGTTATAAAATCCTACGATTTTGATCAGAACAACTTTGAAAGTTGTATTTACTAAAGGCATGACGGAACTGCCTTGGTATTTTTGGTACTATACGTAGATGACATCCTGCCCATCGGAAATGATGTAAATGTGTTATCAGACGTAAGAGCATGGCTGTCAAAACAGTTTGATATGAAGGATTTAGGGGAAGCCGGTCACATCCTAGGGATCAAGATCACTCGAGATCGCAGGAAAAGAATGATCGGGCTTTCGCAGGCCTCATACATAGACACTGTTTTGAAACGATTCAGCATGCAAGATTCCAAGAAAGGCTTTGTGCCCTACAGACACGGAATCCATCTATCCAAAGAGATGTGTCCCAAAACACAGAAGGAGATAGATGACATGAAGGGCATCCCCTATGCTTCGGCTGTGGGAAGCCTCATGTATGCAATGCTTTGCACGAGACCGGATATCTGCTTTGTCGTAGGCATGGTAGCAAGATATCAAAGCAACCCTGGGAAAGAGCATTGGACTACAGTAAAGAACATTCTGAAGTATCTAAAGAGGACACGGGACAGAATGTTGGTTTATCAGTCAGACAGTCTAATCCCCATCGGTTACACGGACTCGGATTTTCAATCAGACATGGACTCCAGAAATTCTACCTCTGGTAGTGTGTTTTGTATGGGGGGAGGAGCCACGACATGGAGAAGCGTAAAGCAGAAATGCATCGCCGATTCTACCATATAAGTCGAATACGTAGCTGCTTGTGAAGCAGCTAAGGAAGCGGTTTGGCTTAAGAACTTCCTAGTGGACTTGGACGTTGTCCCGAATTTGCCCAGCACGATCACAGTTTATTGTGATAACGCCGGAGCAGTTGTAAATTCGAGGGAACCGAGAGCACACAAGGCCAGCAAACACATTGAAAGAAAATACCATCTTATACGAGAAATCGTTAATAGATGAGACATTGAGGTGGCAAAGATTGCATCGGAAGACAACCTAGCAGATCCATTCACAAAGAGTCTGCCTCAGAGTACATTCGAGAGACATGTGGAAGGAATGGTTGTCAAGAGCGTTGCCAATCTGCTTTGAGTATAAGTGGGAGAAATATTATTAGGTTCGTGTAGGTGACATTCGATGTCACATATAACACGAGACATGTTGTAGTATACTTAAAAGCAGACTTTGAGTATAAGTGGGAGATTGTTGGGGTTATACTGAAAAGTATGCTTTTACTTTGTATAACCAAACTGAATTTTCTTATTTATTTACTAAAATAATCCATTAATCACTGTTGCATTAAATATGAATGAATGTTATATATATTTATTGCAAACCCGTTTAATAAGTTAAGTACGTATTACGTTGTAGTTAATTTGGTGATACCAGATCACAGAAGATCAAATTAACAGCTCCTCGTAATTAAGTACAAATTCACAACCCAGATGGAAATGAACAAACCATCATGAAAGGTTGAAGTATAAGGCTGCGATTGGCTTGTCTTGACCAAGAGATTATACTAGTACATTTAGATGCACTGAATAAGGACCTACAGGAAGATAAATTCTTCGATACTAAATATACAAGAATTAGACCTCAGTGGTGTGTTATTTCTTAATCTTCGTCCCTTAAATAGGATCGTGTGGAATTAATAACTATTACTTTGACTTATGATAGGAAGAGAGTCAATGTGATTCGATAACTTATATCTTGAGCAATATTATTAATTACATGATGATTCCTGACATTTAATACGGAGAATCGTGTGCAAGTATGTCTTGCTTGATTTGTCCCCCTGGTGGGCTCAAAATCTTTATCATACCAAATCTTGCAAGTGGAAATTTATTTCCGGTATGGATAATAACGTTGAGCTGTCTTTACTCCAAGGACAAAGATATTAATTAATATAAAGCTTGTTCAGTGGCTTAATTAATTAATGGACTAAGATAATCTTAAACACGGGAAATAATGACCGGGAGCCATATTATAGTAAAGTCGTAATATGGGTTAAGATGAATAGTTCAATATTAATTTTAAAGTGGAGTAAATTAATATTAATGGACTTGAATAATATTTGGCCCAATATTATAGCTTCATAGTCCATTTAAGGTCCAATCTTAATTCTCCTAAAGGCCTCTCAATAGCCCAAAATAAAGTCCAATTAACGAAAAGGAGAAGAAAATATTTTGCCTAATATTTCTTATTTTTTCGAAAATTTGTAGGAAAAAGGAAGAAAAGGTTTTCTCGATTTTCTTGTAGATATTTTGTGGAAAGAGATAGGTATTCTTGGAATACATAATTATCCCATAAATTCAAGAAGTCAAATCTTGATTCCTGTTGCCTTGTTATTTTTTAAAATTTAGGGAAAAGGGAAAGAGAGATTTTTATGGAAAATTTTAATTAAGGAGAAAAGAATATAGGGGATATATTCAAGATTTCTTGGAGACCAAGAAAAAGATTTTCTTCCTTAATTTTCTCCTCAAAAAATCGCCCCGCCCCCACCCTGTCCTATATATAGGGGATGAATCCTTAATTCCCATGTGTTGGAAATATTAGAAGTCCACAAAGGTGGTGGCAAAATATTTTATTTTTCTCTCTTATTAAAATTGTTCGTGTGAATCCTCCCATCGGATTACGTTCGTGGACTTTGGACATATTTGGGAAGGCACTTTAGGTTTATCCAACGTCTCAACGGTTGTCTCTACAAGAGGTACATAATCTCGTAACTCCTAGATTCCGCATGCTTAGGATTTACGTGGATTATGTGTACGCATGATTGTTTATTTGCTTATTAATTATTATGTTGAAATGATTTAGGATTAATGTTGGTCCCGGTGAAAACGAGTCTTACACGTGTATGGGGGGGGGAATACATGTGTTCGGTGTTTTTTAAAACTTTTTCTTCTTCGAGGTCGACTTGGGTCGATAATCACGAAGATTCGGGTTACGAGAAGAACAGATCGCTCTGAAGTCAAAGTTCATCGAGGCAGTGATCTGTTTGCTTTCAGATACCTCGAGATAATCCCAACCGAGTCACGAGTGTCGAGAGATCTGAGTTGCTTGGATCGGGATAACTAACTTCATGAATCCTCAAATGAGAGTTCGGTTTGGTAACTATATCTGTTCTAGCTACTCGATCGTCTTGAATGGTTGGCCCTTAGTTTATACTCGTTTTAAGCTTTCTTTGAAAACCTTCCCTTTATGAAATAGTGATTAAGCTGTGATTCACTTATGCAACTTGATTGGATTGATTCCAAATGAATATCGATGAAAAAGTATGCTTTCAAAATCAAGTCAATGCTGACGATTAAGCTACAGATAAGAAAAGCGATAAAGAAACAAAGCAATTATAGTGGTTCAGAGACTCAAGCTCCTACATCCACTCTCTCTGATCCTCAGAGAAATTCACTATCAACTTCTGAGCTTTCTGACTACCTCCCGTAGTTTACTTACTCAACTCGACCCTGAGTTTTCTGAATACTCCACGTAGTTTACTTACTCAACCCGACCTTGAGTTTTCTGACTACCTCCGTAGTTTACTTACTCAAACACAAACAAGCTTTCAGACTACCCCTGTAGCTTACTAACTTCTCCTCTAGAGTTTTCTGACTACTCTGCGTAGTTTACTAACTCTTTACAACTTTTCTCACCAACAAACACACTCCAACTACCTTCTCAAGGGTTTGGGGTTTCTTGGTTGGTTTCCAACTAGGATGAGATATCCTTTACAATGAAGCACAATGCAAAGGGTTAGGATATCTCGACTAAGCTTTGGATAATTCTTATCAAGCTAGGCTTAGTATTGTGAGCTCTCTTCAATATCGAAGCACTTGGGAAATTCTAAGTTTTTCGAGTGCTTTAACTTTTGCAAGAATAAGTTTGAGCTCTTGAGTTGCGTATAAATTTCCCATAATCTTACAATGTAGAGGGTCACCAGTATTTATAGGCATACACCAAGGTCACTCTTGAAAACTATCCGTTCGAGAGACAGCTTCGTGAGTTACCTCTTATGGTGTGTGAGAAACGGCTATATTTAGGGTTTGAAACTCCCTAACACGTTCTAGGCAATAGCCTTTCATGTAGCCGGTCTTCCCTTTTTGCAGTCTGGAACTTTTGTACATCTGACATCCTTTTCAGCGATCTGTCACTGTCAGTGTCAGTATGGTACAGTGTTGTCTTCCTCTTTTTGACTTTTGTCTCCAGTTAAAGGTAGATATCTTCAACGGCTCTTTTTGGTTACAAACTCTGAGTTTGATATAACCTTAACAACACTTCTGACTTAGTTCCTTTTGTCTGCATTTGAATGTCTTGGCAATATCTAACTTTCTAAGGAATCGCGATCTTCTTAGTATTGCATCCTTCAGATAGATATATTCAGTGCCTCGGAACATTCAGGTTCATACTGAGAATTCAGTACACTACTGAGTCTTCAGTAATTACTGTGCCATCAGTATTCTTTTGATCTTCAATCTTCAGTCTTTAGTCTTGCGTCTTCAGAGTCTTCTGAGTCTATTGACTGATACACTGAATCTTCGTGCTGAGTCTTCAGTTCTTCAGTATCCTACTGAGTCTTCAGGTGTCTTAGTTTCAAACTGAAACTTTAGTTTCTTCAGAAACGTACTGAGTTCTTCAGAGTCTTCAGAACCTATCCTGAACTATATCTTCTGACTATACATTTTGCAGATAACATCCTGAATACTCTCAAACTGAATCCTGACTCAACTATCAAGATCATTCTGAACATGTCATACTCAGGGGTTTTGGGATCAAATCAAAATCATATATCTTTTATTAAATTCATCTCCCAACAATTTCCCCCTTTTTGATGATGCCAAAACCTATCTTGTTACAACATATAACCTATACTCAGGTTTCAGTTTATCCTATTACAAGATTGGTTGTCTCCCAACTATTTTCTAAATCAGAAAAACTCCCAACAATTTCAGAGAGTCTCCCAATTAATTTAAATCATTTAACAATTTCTTCAGTAATGAATCTCTTTAAATAGTTCATTACCAAATACTTAAACAATTTGTCCCATATAATCATACAATCAGTTCAGAGACATTCATTCAGCATATCAAAATAAAATACATATAAATAAGATAATGAGATATTATCTTTTGAGCATAATGATAAATCTTCATTGATGATTGGTATCCCATTACAGATTACAATGAGTTTATCAACAAAATCAAAAAGACAAAAATTTAAAAATTACGAGAATCTTTCGAGTCTTGATCTTGATTTGGCTCTTGATCTTCGCTCTTGATTTACTTCATTCTCAACTTCCTCAGCAGGCACCTCCAGGTCAAACATTCCGAAAAATCTCTTCTTCAGCTCATTTCTTTCCTTGATGATATCCGGACTGTTTCCTGTTAGACCCAACTGACCCGCATACTGAGCAATCTCTTGAGTAATGGCCTTTTCATTCACCAAGCCATTACCAAGTCTTGGAGGAGGATAGGAATATGGACCGGGGGCTACTATCGTACCTCTCCTTCATCCGCAAGGTTAATCCGATACTGTAGATACTTTGGATAGAAGGTTAGGAGATATTCAAATGAATGCTTCATTACGATCGAGCTTTCCTCTCCATTCCCCGAGAACATCATAATTGAACGGAAGGTTCTCTTGACTTCTTCCCACATATCGTTGAGTTTGATAGGCATCCATTTATCAACGTGGGGCCACTTTAGTGCTTTTGATGTTCCTTTCCTCTTGCTCATAAACTTCACGAATTCACTCCTTCCTCCGCTCTTCGTCTATCTTCTTTACGATCCACAGACGCGCTCCACGAGACCGAAGCGGCAACTTTGTTAGCTTGTTCTATTTGGAGTGTCTTCAGAGTATCTCTCGTGTTGAAGACTTTCTTCTGAGGTTGAGGCTCATATTCTTCCGTTTCTTCATCATCCAGAATCAGCTTTCTCTGGATTGGCTTAGAAGCCTTTGCGTTTGCTTCTGAGTTGAACAACGCCCAAGGCTTTCCTCTTCATAAGCAATTCAAGAGCGACTGGCTTGTTCCAACCTTTGCTCTAGCCTTTTCGGTTTCTCTCTTGCAACATCAAGCATGGTTTGCTCAAAACTTCGAGTGTAGATAAGCTTTTTCTACCGGCGAACTTCAACTTCTCGGTAACTTCGACTTCTCTTAAGGCTTTGGCTAGATTATACATCTCAGCATCTTTCTGAGCCTTCTTCTCCAAAGTACGTGCCATGAACTTCCTGAGGTCTTCACCTTCCTTTTCCCCCTTCTTGGCACCATAATTTGGAAGAAAGTCGAGAGAATCTTTGTGTCCATGTGATATTGTTCTTTGCTCACCTGACCCGAACTTCTCACGATATTCGATCTTGTTTCGTCTTCGGCCTCCTTAGATGGTTCTTGGCCACGAGAAAATTCTTGAGATAAGGGCAACTGGCGAAGAGTGCTTCCTTAAGCATTCTGTCATCTTGGTTATAGTCTTGAGCTCATTTCCTCAACAATGATTTTATCATTACATCATTCCTCTCTGCCAATTTCACCTCTAGAAATGCACGATTTGACTCTGGTGCTTCGATTCATTTTGACCTTGAGCTCGGCCTTGACTCCTTGACTTTTCATTTAGCTTATCTTCCATGGAGGTCATCTGTGAGGTCGAGTGTTTTTGGATTAGCACCGGCTCAAAGTGACTAAGACCTTCCATCTGTTGAGCTTGATTGGCCAATGTTTATTCCATCCCGAGCAATCTTGATCATCATTGGCTCAACCTTCTCAAGTTTCTCCATCAAGGGAGTGAGATCAATCTCGAGAACCTTCGCACCTTTCTGTCTTTGTTTGATCATCTGAGCTCTGACTTCATCCCGAGTTTCGGTCTCAATGAGCCTCGATCTGTTTTATCGAGACAATTCAGAATTAAAGATAGAATTTTTAGTAACTTTGGCATATTTGTTAATAGTGCAAAAGGTACTGAAAAAGTCTTAGCCGGTCGAGGTTAACCAATTTCGGAGTTGATCGTGAATGAAGTCTCCTTTTCCATCTGAGATCGATTCTCAACATCTCCTGTTGGTCCCCATCTCCATCTTGAGATTTGTCTCCATTGCTTGGGGCACCAACTTCAGTAGCTTTTCTTTCAGCTAACTTCCTCTGAACCAGCTCATCAAAATCAGAGTTTGTCATCGAGCTTTGTCCTACGAACCCCGAGAAGTCGGTCGGAAAAGGTTGTCTCCTCATTCCACCGGTCTTCCCCGAAAGCGGCAATATCAAGCATCTCGGGAAGAGTCGATTGAGAATGAACATAGTTGTCTTAATCAAGAAAACATCTTGCGGATCGGGGTATGAAATTTGAGCTCGGGGTAGCGGTCAAGAATGAACCGTTCCCCTTGCTCCTCCACTCGCCTTCTTGACCTCGCCCTTCTTCCATCTCGGCTCTCTGGTTCGATTGAGGAGGCCTGCTTTGAGGATCAAAAGTAGATCACTTTCGGGAGCTCATCAAGAATATTCGCTCTGAGTTTTAGCAACCTCTCGAAGGTTGTCTTGATCGAGTCCTCGATTTGCATACGAGTGGGTTACAGGTCTGGTGACACTTCCTCAGATTAGTTCGAGTTAGCTCTTCTATTTATCGAGCCGGCACTTTTTGAAAGGAATCTCTCGAGGTCTGAGTTCCTTTGAAAATTTCCTGAGAAATTTTGTCTGAACTTAGAGATGTCTCAAGCACCTCAGAGAAGACTTGTTCCTCTGTCTGGTCTTGTGCCTTAGAGATAACCTGAGCCAAAACTTGCAATGGCTAACTCTGAGCGGTTTGGCCCTCAGGTTGAATCTCCTCAGAATCACTCCCATCTTCATCAGTGAGAACCACCAATCTTTGGCGCTTTGGGGCAAGGTTCTTCTTCTTCATTATTTTTGCACCCTGCTCCATCTTTGCCTCCAACAAAACCTTCCCCCTAGTTTGTTGAGTCTCTTTTTCAGACGCAACTGTTGATTCTTCTTTCTTTTCTCTCTTCCCCCTGATGGCCTGCTTCTTTGCAGCAATGGGTTTAAAGAGAATTTTGGACTTAGGGAATGGGGTCGAATTGACGAAGATATCCTCCTCCTCTCTGCACATCTCCAAAATATAAGCAATTTTGGTGGCATGGTGGATCTTGCCTTTTATTGAGATCGCCCCATCAACCTTCTTCAAAACTTTGGTCTGCTCACTCACCGTTTGAATCAAAAATTTCAGCCAGTTGAAGTTAGTGGTGGGTGAGGCCTCGATTGCCGCCATCAACGAGCTTGAGTCTTGATCGGCTCAAAACTCCCCGTAAGACTCATGATGCTCTTGCTCACAATATCCATCAACAGACGATATTGTGGCTTTAAGTGCTTCTTATGCAATGTCGCTTCAAATTTAACAGGATTCTCAGCAATCCTATCTAAGTACTCCTGCTCTCTTCCCGACATATACATCGTAGGATCCTCTCCTCTATCACAGAGCTCAAAAACATCATTCAGATTTTTCGGAACTATATATCTGAATCCCTCTCAAAATTGATGTATTTGGAATTTGCTCTAAATGTGATCTGATTAACTTAGAATGCATCTGACCCTCTTCATCTATCTTGAGTTATAGATGAATTCGATTACCTCTTTTCGCAAACTCTGGTGCGGGTCGAAACTGCGACTAGTTGGGTGAGTTTAGCTAGTCGAATCATATGCAGAGCCTCCTCTTCTGGCTTTGAGTTGGTTATGCTTTCGAGTGAAACAACAAACTCATACCACGGCTTGTTGGTTTCGGCTAATCTCTCGAACAAGGTTGGGGCCATTTTAGAGATTGATTGAAGAAATGAAGCTTTAGGGTTTTGGAGATTTACAGGCAAAGGAATTTATTTTTGAGAGGATTTGGGAACGAAGGGTTTGATAAAATTTTTGGTTTTAATGGTTTATTGGGGTTTATATAGCTTTGAGATCGTGGGGAATTACGTTGGTTAGGTGAAAAACAATGGTTGAGATTAATCTCCGATTAATCGGGTATATGAACCGACGATCTCCGAAAAGTAAGCCGCCAAAACATCCTCATTGGTCATTAATGTAATGAGCATTAAATATTTGTTGACCTTCTTCGAATTTAAAAGCGATCCCGCCCAAAAAACATTCCTCGGGTTTTTGTATTTATCATGAATGATTCTTTGAATTTTACTTGAGCAATAAATGAGTCGCATGAGTCATTACTTCTTGAGACTAATTTCTCTCTATCGGTCTTCTCGAAAATCGACCTTGATAAAAATGTCGTTATAATCTCGAAATCTTGAATTGGTTCAAGATTTCTCGAAATCTTGACCTTGATGAATCTGAGTTTCGAGACTCGATTCGATATTTCCATTTTATCTGAAGCTTCTCGTTAGAGTTTCGAGAAAACTTCATGCATCCGAAAACCTTCAATTTTTCAGGTTTTTACTCTATACACGGGTTCTAACATCCCTAATTCAAGCGAAAGTTCACGAAATCTTGATTCCGCCAAAGGTTTTGTCAAGATATCAGCTCTTTTGCTTATCGATATGAATTTTCTCCATCCTTATGTCCTTTTTCTCGACATGATCTACGATGAAGTGATGTCCGATATCCACATGCTTACATCCGGTGTGCAATAACGGATTTTGTGAAATAGCAATGGCACTATTATTATCACAAAATATTGGTACTTCATTGGCTACAACTTTATAATCCCTTAATTGTTATGCGGCAAAGAATCGAAAACATGACTTTCGCGACCATGTATTAAACTTGATAGTACTTGTTGCTCTGAGGTCATTTTTTCGAAAACCAAGATATCAGCTTACTTCCTAGAAATTGACAAGTTCCTGAAGTGGACTTCCTGTCAATCCTGCAACCTCCATAATCAGCGTCTGAGTAACCAGTTAATTCAAGGTTATCATCAGCTGGATACCATAATCCTCTATTCACTGTGCCTTTAAGATACTTGGTATCTTTTGGCGACCTCCATGTGACTAGCCTTAGGATTAGCTTGGTATCTTGCACATATCCCAACAAACAAATGTTATATCCGGCCTACTTGCTGTGAGATAGAGCAATGATCCAATGATTCCTCTATAATCAGTATGACTCACTGATTTGCCTTCAGAATCAGGATCCATCTTGTAGTTAGTATTCATAGGAATCCTAAATGTATTGCAATTCTGACACCATATTTAGCAATCAGATCTCTGGTGTACTTTGCCTGGTTGATGAATATTCCTTCCTTTGATTGTTTCACTTGAAGACCTAGAAAGAAATTCATCTCTCCCATCATTGACATCTCAAACTTGCCTTTCATCGGTGTTGAAAACTTTTCACCACGGTGATGGTTTGGAGAATCAAAAATGATGTCATCAACATATATCTGAACTAGCAAGATATCTTCCCCATCCTCTATCTGAATAGAGTTCTATCAACTTGTCCTTTGACAAAACCATGGTCGAAGAAACCGAGAAAGAGTATCATACCATGCTCACGGGTGCTTTGCTTGAGACCATACAAAGCTTTTTTCCGAGCTGTAAACTTGGTCATTCTGTTTTGAAACCGGAGGTTGTTCCACATAAACCTCTTCTTTAAGCACACCGCAGAGAAATGCACTTTTCACATCCATTTGATAGGTATGAACTTCATGTGGGCGACATATGCAAGAAACAATCGATGGCTTCTAGTCTTGCTTGCGGGTGCAAAAGGTTTCATCATAATCCAAGCCTTCTTCTTGGGAATAACCTTGTGCAACTAGCCTTGCCCTGTTTCTCACAATGTTGTTGTTTTCATCTCTTTTATTCTTGAAAACCCACTTGGTTCAAATGACATTGTGCCTTTACGGGTCTATCTACCCGGCTCCCATACTTCATTCCTTGAGAATTGATTCAATTTCATCTTGCATAGCAAATAATCAATGAGAATCTTGTAGAGCTTCACCAATCTCGATTAGGTTCTTTCTCCGATAGGAAGCGTGAGAATAGTGCACTCTCACCATGGAACCTTCTTGTTTTGACACCTTGGTTAGATCACCCACAATCGACTTGTAGGATGACTATCTAGCCATTTCCTTCTTGATGTTCCCCTTCAATAGTATCCTCAACATTTGAAATGTTAGGTTCGATTAAATCGATGAACTTCGGGGAACAACAGAAAAGGAGAAAGGGAATCATCTTCCTCGGGAAATTCTATTGAACATTGTCGAGACATTTGTTCCCCTTTGGTTGATAGATTGAAATTTGCCTCATTTGTGACCACATCTTCATTGACATCACATACGAGTCCGAGGCGGTGTCTGCATTCGGATTGGTCACCTTTGGAGTGTTGGTTTTCTGAGTCTCACCATCGATTTCCATCCGAACTTCTTTATCGAAGTCCGAGTCACTCCAATCATAGATGGTGGATGACTTCTTCTTTTTCGAGTTGATTGGATAATTTATTTTTTTTGTTTCGGGCTTAATCTGGTGATCCTCTTAGTCAGTTTCATTTGCATCATGTTCCATTTCTTCCGAACACAAGTAGATTCATCAAAAACAACATGAGGTGTTTTTCTTCCACAATAAGAGTCCTACATTTGTAAACTCGAAAGTTTTTCTTGACTTGAGAATATCTAAGAATATTCCTTCATCGAACTTTTACTATCAAATGTTTTCAATGATCTTTACCATTATTGTGTATGAAACACTTGCAACCAAACACACGAAAGAAAGAAACAAGAGGCTTCCTTTCATTCCAAAGCTCATAGGGTGTTTTGCCTTGACTCTTGGTCAGCATGGATCTGTTCTGAGAGTAGCATGCAGTGTTGACAGCTTCAGCCCAAAACCTTTTAGGAATGTCGAAGCTTCAAGAATCATTGTCCTTGCAGCTTCTTTCAGAGTCCTGTTCCTTCTTTCAGCAACACCATTTTGTTGAGGGGTCCTTGCAGCTGATGTTTCATGTGAAATTCCATTCTCTGCCGCGATGTCGGATATGATATGATTTATAAATTCGGTTCCTTTGTCGGATCGATTTTTGACCACTTTATTTTTTCTCAATCTCGAGCCTTTTCAAATTAACTCTGGCGACTTTATCGAGTCTCTTTCTTACTGAGTAAGAATATGACCCATGTATATCTTGAGTAGTCATTAACTACTACCAATGTGTATTTCCTGCCATTAGTGCTTACTGGTGTTATAGGACCAAAAAGATCCATATCACGATGGCGAAGTATCTCAAGAGAAACTTCTACTTTGCTTTTTAAATGATGCTTTTATTTGTTTTCCTTTGCAGCGCATCACAAATATGTTCCTTACTGAACACTTCATTAGGCAACCCTCTCACAAGAGCTAATCTTGCAAGCTTGTTCAGGGTTTTGAAATTTAGGTGATTCATTCTTTTATGCCATAACCAACTGGTATCTGTGGAACTTTTAGCAACTAAACATGTATCTTTAGGAGTTGAACTCCAATCAGCAAGATACACATTCCCTTTTCTTGTACCAATCAGTAATACCTTATGTGATGTATCATCTTTCAAAAAACATAAGTTCTTAGAGAACTCAACATTGAAACCCTTATCACAGAATTGGCTAATTGAAAGCAAGTTATGCTTCAATCTAGATACATATGAAACACCATGGATATGAACTGAGTCGATTTCCAAAGTTCTATATCCTTCAGTCTGTCCCTTGGAGTTATCTCCAAAAGTGATTTGTGGGCCTCTTCGTTCAACATAGTCACTGAGTATCTTCTTGTATCCTGTCATATGTCTTGAACATCCACTGTCAAGATACCATATATCAGGAGCTTTTTCATCTCTGCTCATCAGTGCCATGTGATCTTTAGTCAGTTCAGTGCCCTTGTTTTCCTCCTGAAAAATAGATCAATTCTTAGGTACCCAGTTTGTGTAGGGTCCTACAAGGTTAGATGTACCTTTCGGAA
The DNA here is from genome assembly GCA_037126765.1 of Stenogyne calaminthoides. Lineage (NCBI taxonomy): Eukaryota > Viridiplantae > Streptophyta > Magnoliopsida > Lamiales > Lamiaceae > Stenogyne > Stenogyne calaminthoides. The sequence continues at coordinate 22,051,812 of JBBCBC010000004.1, forward strand.
TCCAAATCTGCCTGACAACTCTAATCACTTTAGAGTGGCTAATTTTTCTTCCATAAACATCAACATACACATCTACTACTCTAGGTGTCTTAGCAGCTTTCTGTGTATGTGTGCTCGCTTTAGCATGAACATGTGCCTTTGAATTTTTCTTTGGTTCAGGCATTACGTTTGGGATGCTTGAAGGCTTTGTATGCGGTACGGTCTAAATCTTTGATGACTTTGGTTGGGGTAACCTTTTCCCTTAAGGCAAGTGGGGTTCGGGTTGCTGTCTTTGAAATCTGGTCTTCGATTGTCTTGAGGACTTGGTCTCTTGATTGAGAATGTCTCGGTGAGTGTTTCTCATTGAGGATTCCTCGATGGTTCATGTGTGGAGCCTTTCGGGTTTGCATTCTTAGTCCGAGGCTTTGAAGTACTTACGAAACTTTCAATCGTATTGCTTTCGGGTTTTCTAGCCTTCACTTTGAGGTTTGGGCTTTCTAACCCCGATCATTCGGTTTTATTGAGAGACCATAGGTCCTTTCCTTGTCTACAACCTTGGGCATTACTTGGTTTGAAGTGTAGGTGCCACTGGTTTTACAAAGATTGTCTTCTTGCTACTTGATGCAGCATTCAGATGACCTTGTGAGGTTCCCCCTGGAATGTATCCCAATCCAGATTTTATAGTCACAGATCTCTGGTAACTCTGAATTTCATCTATTACATTAGATGCTTTATTCAATAGAGTTAACTTCTTACGTGCACTATCCTCCTGATTCTGTAGAGTTTTATGCTTCTCGAGAGAGGTCATTGAACTTCGATTACGATTAGTTGAATCTCTTCAGTGGATTTCTCTAGCTTTTCAGTTAGGGACACTATCAACTTCTCTTTCTCTGAGAGTTGTACTTTCAGAACATCCAATTCATCAGTAGCTCCCATTAATTGAGAAGTGATTTCAATATTGCTAGAGTCTTTCCATTTTAGATTTTCGACTTTCGGTTCTTATTCGCGCTCTTGAGTTATATTTAGCAGTCCTTGCAAAACAGCATAGTCCTTCATCAGATTCTCAAAAGAATCCATCAGGTCAAAATGACTGTTTTCAGTGGAACTTGAAAACTCTTGTGCTAGTGTAGGAGCAACAACAGAGAAAGAAGAGTTTACCTCCTCAATGGCCATCAGACAAATGTCATCACTTTCACTGTCTGAGAATATCTCATCTGAAGAGCTAGATCCCTCCTCAGAGTGTTCTTCTTCTGCAACCATGGTCTTTTTGCTAGAGAATTTCTGGTCTCTTTTAGCTTGCCTTTCTCTTCTCTCCTTAGCACTCAAATCTGGACAATCATACTGGAAGTGACCTTTCTTCTGGCAATTATAACATTTGTTGGTATCATCATCCTGATCATTTTCTTCCTTGGACTTGGAGTCCTTCTTTCTGGATGAAGATCCTTCAGCTTTTAGGTCCTTCTTCTTCTCAGTTGATCTGTCCTCAGGTTTCTTCTGGTACCTGTGGTTCCTATAATAGCTTTTGTATTTTCCAAATCTACTATTAAGTCTATCAAACCTCCTTGCCATCGATCTTTAGCTTTTCCTCAAGCTCATCGATGTTTGGCATCGGGGTTCTCAGACTCTCTAGTTTTACAGGTTTTATCTTTGGCTTTTAAAGCCACATTTTTACTCGATGAAGAAGAATCATCTTTGCTGTCAGCCTTTTTGGATTTCTTATCAATTACAAATTCATAGGCCTTCAGCTCAGAGAAGACTTGTTGGTATGGCATTGAATTTATGTTCTTGGTGTTTTCAATCACCACTGCATGAATATCCAATTTCTTAGAAAGACCTCTAAGAATTTTCAATGCAACTTCTCTCTGTGGATATTTCTTTCCAAGTGCATTTAGATCATTCATGATCTTTAGTGAATTTGACTTCCAATTTGTCTATTGATTCACCATCATCCATTTCAAAACTATCAAACTTTCCAATTGCCTTTGAAAGTTTGTTTTTTTTTTTATGATCTGTGCCTTGGCTGTCTGACTAGTGTATCCCAAATCTCTTTAGCAAATATTACGGAGAGATCATTCCCATCACACCATCATCAATTGTCTTTGTATAGTGTGTCTTTAGCAATGTAGTCTAGATTGACTAACTTTTCTCTCCTCAGAGGTTGGTCATCGGACTTAGGAAATTCTGCTCTAGGATCAATTCTCTCATCTTACATTCCTCTGGGATTCACCACGAAGAAATTGGAATGGTCCTTGAGAGACCACTCTCCACATACGCTCATGTTTGGAATCTGAGATGAGCTGCATTCTCGATCTCCAAGATCATAGTTCTCCTTTGAGAACATGGGAAGTTTTTAGAAGACATTTTTCGATCTTTTGAAAATAAAAAATTCAACAAATAAGATCGATTCGGATAGACCACAAGTATTTTTGAAAAATAAAATTTTGGTCAACAAAGAAAGTGGTCAAGTTGAACAATTTGCTCCGATACCACTTGTTGGTCGGTGAAAACGAGTCTTACACGTGTATGGGGGAATACACGTGTTCGATGTTTTTTAAACTTTTTTTCATCAAGTCACTTGGGTCGATAATCTCAAGATTCGGTTCGAGAAGCCACGATCGCTCGAGTCAAAGTCTCTTCGAGATGTGATCTGTTTGCTTTTCGGATACCTCGGATAATCCCAATTGAGTCCCGAGTGTCAGAGATCCTGAGTTGCTTGGATCAGATAACTAACTTACTGAATCCTCAAATGAGAGTTCAGTTTGGTAACTATCTGTTCTAGCTACTCAGTCGTGCGAAATTGTTGGCCCTTAGTTTATACTTTCGTTTTTAAGCTTTCTTTGAAAACCTTCCTTTTATGAAATAGTGATTAAGGCGCGTGATTCACTTATGCAACTTCAGTGGATTGATTCCAACTGAATATCACTGAAAAGTATGCTTTCAAAATCAAGTCAATGCAACAGTTAAGCACAGATAAGAAAAGCAATAAAGAACACAGCAATTATAGTGGGTCAGAGACTCAAGCTCCTACATCCACTCTCTCTGATCCTCAGAGAAATTCACTATCAACTTCTGAGCTTTCTGACTACCTCGCGTAGTTTACTTACTAAACTCAGCCTTGAGTTTTCTGACTACTCCACGTAGTTTACTTACTCAACCCGACCTTGAGTTTTCTGACTACCTCCGTAGTTTACTTACTCAAACACAAGCAAGCTTTTAGACTACCCCTGTAGCTTACTAACTTCTCCTCTAGAGTTTTCTGACTACTCTGCGTAGTTTACTAACTCTTTACAACTTTTCTCACCAACAAACACACTCCAACTACCTTCTCAAGGGTTTGGGGTTTCTTGGTTGGTTTCCAACTAGGATGAGATATCCTTTACAATGAAGCACAATGCAAAGGGTTAGGATATCTCGACTAAGCTTTGGATAATTCTTATCAAGCTAGGCTTAGTATTGTGAGCTCTCTTCAATATCGAAGCACTTGGGAAATTCTAAGTTTTTCGAGTGCTTTAACTTTTGCAAGAATAAGTTTGAGCTCTTGAGTTGCGTATAAATTTCCGTAACCTTACAATGTAGAGGTCACCGGTATTTATAGGCATACACCAAGGTCACTCTTGAAAACTATCCGTTGGAGAGACAAACCGTGAGTTACCTCTTATGGTGTGTGACTTGACTATATTTAGGGTTTGAAACTCCCTAACACGTTCTAAGCAATAGCCTTTCATGTAGCCGGTCTTCACTTTTTGCGATGCGGAACTTTTGTACATCGACATCCTTTTAAACGATCATCCTTTGTCGATTGTCGTATATGGGTGCTGATGTTGTCTTCCTCTTTTTTACTTTTGTCTCGGTTAAAAGGTAGATATCTTCACGGCTCTTTTTTGGTTACAAACTACGAGTTTATATAACCTTAACAATACGCCGACTTAGTTCCTTTTATGCGCATTTGAATGTCTTGGCAATATCTAACTTTCTAAGAATCGCGATCTTCTTAGTATTGCATCCTTGAGATAGATATATTGGTGCCTCGGAACATTCGAGAGTTCATCTTGAGCATTGATACCTTCTTGAGTCTTGATAATTCTTTGTGCCATCGATATTCTTTTGATCTTCAATCTTGATCTTTAGTCTTGCGTCTTGAGTCTTCGAGTCTTGAGGTCTTGAGTCTTGAGTCTTCGAGTCTATTGGTGATCTTTGAATCTTCGTGTTGAGTCTTGATTCTTGATATCTCTTGAGTCTTGATATCTTAGTTTCAATTTGAAACTTGGTTTCTTGAACGTCTTGAGTTCTTGAGTCTTGAGAACCTATCACGAACTATATCTGCGACTATACATTTTGCGAGATAACATCACGGAATACTCTCAAGCTGAATCGATTTCAACTATCAAGATCATTCTGAACACGTCATACTCAGGGGTTTTGGGATCAAATCAAAATCATATATCTTTTATTAAATTCATCTCCCAACAATTAATTTATGTTAGTAATTAATTTAAATATGTATTTAAAATCATCTCGAATAGATCCGGGCACCCACATATATTCCCAACATAAAGTTGAATTGTCTTTACTCCAAGGACAAAGATATTAATTAATATAAAGTTTTTCATTGACTTAATTAATTAATGGACCAAGAGCCATATTATTGTAACATCGTAATATAGATTAAGATGGATAGTTCAATGTTAATTTTATAGTGGAGTAAATTAATATTAATGGGCTTTTATAATATTTTGACTTAATATTAATGTTTTATAGCTCATTGGAGGTCCAATCTTAATTCTCCTAAAGGCCCCTCAAATATCCCAATATAAGTCTTAATTAATGAAAAGGAGAAGAAAATATTATTGTCTAATTTTTTCCTAATTATTTTCGAAATTTTGTGGGAAAAAGAAGAAGAAAAAATTTTCTTGAAAAGATTTTATGGAAAGAGATAAGTATTCTTGAAATACAAGATTATCGCATAAATTCAAGAAATCAAATCTTGATTCTTGTTTCCTTGTAATTTTTGAAAATATCCTATTTATAAGGGAGGAGATTTTTGTGGAAAATTTATTTATGGGAAAGAGAATATATTGGATATATTCAAGATTACTTCTTGCACAAGAATTAAAGATCTTCCCATATCCAATTTTGCCAAAAATTTCGACCACCTCCTTGGTTATAAATAGGGGATGATTTTTCCATCCCCAATACAATTTCATGTGCTGGAAAAATTAGAAATCCACAAAGGTGGTGCAATAATTTTTTATTTTCTCCTTTATTAAAATCGTTCATGAGAATCCTTCCACCGGATTACGTTCGTGGACGTGGGACATATTTGAGAAGGCGCTTTGGGTTGATCCATCGTCTCAACGGTTGTCACTCCAAGATGTATGTAATTTCGTAACTCCTAGATTCCGCATGCTTAGGATTTACGTGAATTACGTGTACGCATGTTGTTGTTGTTGTTTATTTAATTATTATGTAAAATTAATTTAGGATTGATTCATGTTAGTAACTAATTGATTAATTTAAATATGTATTTAAATACACCTCGAATAGATTCGGGCACCCAAAATTTCCCAACAATACTAAAACTAATAGATAGGAAGATGCTTTTGCTGTTGATGTGAAAGAGCGGCTCAAGAAAGTGATTTCTGCTAAGAAAAAAATATATAATAAAGAGCTCGATGCTTCTGTGGGAACTGCTGCATTGGAGGTTCCAGCTAGAAGTGCAATGCTTGATGCTGCTAAGAAAAAAAAAAGAAGAACCATTACAACCAGCAGGCAACCGGATAAGAGCGTTTTTTTTCGTCAAATGGACCTTTTGTTGTTGAAGATTCATTTCCTCATGGTTAGGTAGGTAATCAAGTGATTCAATATTTTGGAAATATTTAAGTTCTTATTGTTGATTTTAGCCATTACTTTGACAGATTACTTAAGTTCCAAAATCTGAAAAAAAAAAAAAAAAAGAAAAAGAAAAAGCTTATTATTAGCTAGCATTAAACATAAGAGCAGGATTGTATTTAATATATTATCATAGCTCACTTAGTCACTGATAATCTTAGCGAAGAAAGTGTTACAGGTGTGATTATTGAGTATTTGTATATATGGTGTTCTTTTCTATTATTCTACGAACATGGCTATTTTTTCTAGCGCCCATTTATGCATAACACAAAAAATATATCAACAGTGAAAATTTAAAAGTCCCACAATCAAACAAGGTAAAACTTAATTAAATATCTCTAATTTTGTAATTTATTTTCCCTTTCTTCTAAGTGTGTTTGGTTCAATGTGGGTCATCTTATGCATATTGTTATACATATGACATAATTTTTAACTCTTACTCACTTACCCCACGTTATGTGTAATTATGAAAACTTTTCTGAATGGATATTTAGTTGAAGATGGGGTAATGAAAGGGAAGAATTTGGCAATAGCGAAGAATGAATTCATTACACTCAATTTTGAGAGGTACAAGTATATTCCCATAGAGTGAGGTATATTTCGAAAGCAATTACATAATCAATAAACTTTGTCATCTTAATTGAATTCTACTTTTATATCAATATTGATGTATTAGAATTTTTAATTTAGTGGTCTATGATAAGAATAAACTTTGATGGCCAAGGATTTCTCAGTTTGTTTATAGTACTCCAAGAAAAGTAAGCAGTTTGTCGCATTGTTTACATTAAATTAACAGTATTGTTTCTACATTGTTATTTATGGTTTTAAAGACAAGAATGGAAGAAGCGTCACTTAAATTGTTAATGAAAATATCCTACTCCTGCAAAAAAAAGAATGAAAATTGAGTTAGAGGGATAATTAAGGAAAATTAACCATTGAATATATTGGCACTAAGATTTGTCTGTGCAATTCATTATGTTCATCTTGTTGCTGAAAGATTGGATTCAAAAAGACTGTATTTTCTACATGCTTTCAAGGTGTGCAACAAGATATAAAGATGACAAGCACTACAGGGTACATCCATTAATGGTTTCCAATATTGCACCAGCTATCTTATTAAATGCGCTTTTCTCTTCAACTCCACTTCACCTAAAGTTTAAAAGCCATATAAAGACTCGGCTTGCTATTCTGGGGTTTCAGGTTACCAGAGAGATATAGAAGATGATCTACTACAAGTTTGAGGTCAAGAGGGCAGCCGAAAGTAATAGACAACGAATTATTCCTTAAGTACTTTGTTTAATCTTCTTTATTAATAAATATTACGTAGTGCACCAGTTTACCTGTTTCTTCGAATGGGTAGATAAGTAGGAAGTTTTTGTAAGATCTTGATAACTAATCTATATAAATATTTACAACAGGCGCGTGCATTACACGGGCTAAGAACTAGTACTATCTAGAATTAATAGAAGAACATGTGTTGTGAAACAACATGCTGATATGGTACTTATTCTATACGCTTTCCGTCTCTCCATATAATTATACTGAATATATAGTATATACATTCGATCTCATATATATACATTAAATTATATTAATACATAGATTGGGGTCCACAATAGTTGAGTAAGGAAATTCAGCAGACCCTATGATCATTGAGGACGACAACTCCGATACTTCTCTCAAGTTGGGGTATGCACCCTTTCATCTCTAAAACATACTCCTCTCAAGTTGGGGTATGCACCCTTTCATCTCTAAAACATACTCCTTTCAATTCACTATTATTGCACCCATGCTAACGCACGGTCATTATTGTCACTAAATATTGATAAAAAATTATGTGAACTGAGTTCATAGTGAATTTTACTTTTTTAGTGTCACTGTTATGTACAAACTCTACCACTATTATGCATAAATATTATCATTAATTAAAAAATATTTTATTTTTAATAGTGATAGTATTTATGCATGACAGTACTAGAGTTTGTACATAACAGTGATAGAGTTCATGTATAAACCTGGGTCACAGGTGCTAGTGTTAGTGTCCTAGAGACAATCCTTTGTTAGAACATAATACTCAAATAATATTCAGTATTGGTTTAATATTATTATTTGTTTAATATTAAATGTATGGCGTTGCACTAATTATAATATTATGTTTGATTTTTTGCATCTATTCTTATATGTGTTCCCTTGAGTCACTGTTGTCATTGAGTGTGTGAGAACACAGATGACTTAAGCATGATTCTCAAATAGCCACGATCGGGGTCATCAAGAAAGGGATATTGATGATGCAATGGAGATTGGTGTGCAATCTGCATCATACGCTTAGAGAGTGTAGCAAGGTCTCACTTGCTGCGAGATACTAGGTATCTCATGATGGATGCACAAATACCTTAGAGGGTATTGGTATACCCATCCGAGAAACCGTTTGATGTAGTTCCACTAAATGTGTCTACGAGTGTCTCGGTTAGTGGGAGCGATGCGATACTCCTTTGACTTGAGGTCAATACGCACGATATGTGTGGAGTGATGAACTTTGACCATGACCGACTCTTGCACCCGTCTATGGGTAGATATTGCTTGGATTGGGTTCATCACGAAGTGCATGTGTGTGGTAGTTGAGCCAAGAAAATGATTCATTCCTCAAATTGGATTTAGAGAGAATACTCACCTTCTCATCATAATTGGATCAAAGTCATTGGCCAATACACGTCAACTTGGACTTTGTAGCCAAGTGTGACATAAGTGATTGGAGATAAAGTGATTAAGTTATTTGAATAGACACTTCATCATGTTCAAGACTAATCGAGTATTCGTGAATGAAATGAGGAAATCGTAATAGCCCACGATTCAATTACACTAATCGAGTATTCGTGAATGAAAGCAGAAAATCGTAATAGCTCACGTTTCAGTTAAAGGTAGTTGCATGTTTTTCGTAACGTACCTCATATATTGAGAATGTCAGATTTATTGACTAGGGTTCAATTCAGACCATTAATTTTACTAATCGCTCGATATATGATGGCCTATGGGTTACACAACAAGTAATTCCCTTTGACAGATTATAGTTGGTTGATAAAGTATTAAATTGGATTTAATATTTAATTTATGGAGAAGTAATTAATAATAGATTAATTTAGAATTAATTATTATTAATTTTTAATTAAATTGGATTTAATTAAATAAGAATTTCAAATAATAATATTTGGAATATTATTGTAGGATTTAATATATATGGAAACAGATCGTAGAGATTTGTTATATATGGAATATTAAATCCATGGAGATTATATTTAGGGAATTAAATTAAATGGGTTTAATTCAATTAAATAAAAAAGTTTTATTTCCCAACAGGTCAGCTTAGGATTTAAGCTGGGCCTCCCTATATATACTGACTCTTGGGATTTCACAAATAGTTTTACGCTTCACAATTTCTCCATAAAATTAAGAGTTGGATTTTCCTAGCTGATTCGACTCGAGATTCAACGCTAGCAAATCTGTGCAGATCTGTTGAAGGGGATTACTAGATACCATAGTAGAGGAATCCGCTCCACAACTACTGTAAGTTTACTCGTTACGATTATTATAATCGTTGTATGCAATTATGTGTTCGTTGTTGGTGAACTGTAATTTCCGTTGCGCATGTTATACGTGATTACTTGCCTCTAAATTCCAATAGTGGTATCAGAGCTCCAGGCTCCTGTTTATAATTGCATTAAAACTGATTTTAAATTATTATTTTTTTTAAATCGGTGGGGGGCACGGTTATTAGATAAACCGCACCCCCTTTGTTCTTATTTGTTCTGCCCGGCTTCGTCTTCGTCACCCAGATTTCTAGGGTTTCCCCTTTGTTGAGGTTACGCCGCCACACTGCAAATTTTGACCGCTCTCGACCGGCGGTGCTACGTCGTGTCGTTGAAGGTCAGTGCTAGGCACCGTGCCTCGCGTCGCGTGCGGTAGCCCGCGGTCCGATTCGCAATGCCGTCTTCGTCTCCGACGCGATTCCGTCTTGGAGACGTACTCGTTCAACCTCGATTCGTGGTGGTGCCGATTTTGATTCTCGTCGCTTGAATGCTCTTGGTGCTTGGCCGGTGTACCCGTCTCGACGAGTTTCAAGGCGGCGCATCACTGGATTCGGGAGAGTCAGTGGCGACGCGCTGCCGACTTGATTGTCTTCTTTGACTTGCGATCTGGTTTCGAACTAGTTTTGCTAAAAGGGGGTGCGGCACCGTGCAACCCACTTCTGCCCTCCTCGTTCGCGACGGCGAGCCGCCCGCACGCTAGGCGTGACATTGGCGGCTAGCGTCGGCTCGATGGCTGTGTCCCACCGCATCGTTGATGCTCGATTTTTTCTCCCTTGATGCGTCGAACATTGAATCTGGACTATTCTATTTTTGTTCTTATTTCGAGATTCTTGGGTTGATTAATTTGATTAATTGTGATGAAATTGAAATTCAAGAATTTTGGTTGATTTGGGTGTTTGGAACTTTTGGATATTGGATTCGATTTGGAAGGGTGATGATGTAGGAGGGTTGTTTTACAAATTTGATTTGAAACAGGCTTTCCTGTGCAAATTTTAGAAATTGCACCAGAGCCCCGGAAAACAAATAAATTAAAACTAAATTTTGGAAGTTTATTCGATTTAATTCTGAAATTAAAATTTGTTGGACCAAAATGATTAATTGGATAATCATTTTAATAATCTTAAAATTTAATTTTAAATGGAATTAAAAATCGTTTTCTTAAAAGGATTTATTAAAACCCACTGTTAACTTGTACACTCGCTAAAATTAGTTAACGCTTTTAAGTTCGCATTATAGTTGTCGGTCCCGAAAAAACGAGTCTCACACGTGTATGGGGGGTAATACACGTGTATAGTGATTCTTCAACTTTTAAAACTTTATTGAAATCGGTGAGTTATATTATCCTGAGTTTCGGTCCTGAGAAGCACAAATTGCCCTGAGTCAAAGTCTACTGAGACAATAACACTGAGCGGCTTTCAGTGACTTCAGATTAGCTTAACTGATCCTGAGATTCTACAACAGAGTCCAAATAAGCCTGGAGTATATAACAATCTTACTGACTACTCATGAGAGTTTATCAGTTTGACAACTATCTATACCAGCTTATCTAGAGTGCGGAAAGTGTAGGCCCTAAGTTTATACTCGTTTTACTTTGCTGAAAATATTTCCTTAATGAAACAGTGGTTAAGGTTGTGATCAATTTAATGCAAGTTCAGTAGATTGATTCAAACTGAATATCAGAAATGCTTTCACTAAAATATGCAACAAGTACAAATGCAAAGCAGAAAGCAAATAACACAGCAAGCTATAGTGGTTCAGAGGCTCAAGCTCCTACGTCCACTCTCTCTGACTTTCACAGAAATTCCTTAACTCACTACTTCTACCACCTCAATCTGTCAGACTGAACTCAGCATCTTACTAACTTTAAACTATGAGTTTTCAGGCTGAACTACTACAGCTTACTAACTCAACACACACACAAGCTTTCAGACTGAACAATCAGCTTACTAACTTCTTCTCTAGAGTTTTCAGACTGAACACAGCAGCTTACTTACTCTTTACAACTCTCACTACCAAGTGCTACACACACAAACTTACCTAATCAAAGGGTTTGGGTTATGGTTGGTTTCCAACTAAGATGAGATATCTTTTTTTACAGTTGAACACAAGTAACAAGGCTACGATATCTCGAACTAAGCTTTGGATAGGATCTTAAATCTAGGCTTAGTAAATGAGCTCTCTTCTATGAAGAAACACTTGGGAAAATCTAAGGGTTTCGAGTGTTTTAAAAGAATGCTTGAATTCGAATGAGCTATGTGAGTTGCTTTGATTTCCCGTGACCTTGAAGTGTTCAAGGCCTCTGGTTTTTACAGGCAACTCTCAAGAAGTCTTCCTTTAAAAAAAAATAAACTATCTGTTGGAGAGATAGCATCTCGGGTTTCTTCTTTGAGTATTTGATGAATGGCTTTGTTAGGGTTTGAACAAGTCCTTGCATGCTTTGGGAAATATCCAGACAAGCAGTCAATCACCAATTTATGTGAACAAGACAAATATCTATGCTGACATTTTTCAGGGAAATTTTGCTTTCAGTGTCAGTAAAGTACGCTGTTGTCGCCTCCTCATTGGTCGATATCTTCCTTTGAAAAGAGACAACAAAAACGACTCTTTTAGTCAACCAACACTGAGTTGATATCTTCCTTAGTGTCCACGAACGTGTAACATTCTCTTTGCATGTACTAAGAATGAACCAACATTATATAACTCGAAGTGTTCTGTTCAGGGTCTTTTGGTTCTGTACACAAGAGTCTTCAGGGTCTTCAGATCTTCAGGATCTTCTGGTCTTCAGGTTCTTCAAGTCTTCAGGATATGCTGATTCCTCAGTATGATTTAAGTCTTCAGTATAGTTTGTTCTTCATGAGTCTTCTGAGATCTTCAGACAAATTCTGAACCCTAAACTATCCTGAACTATATCTGCTGACTATACATGGTGCAGATAATCCTAAATCTTAACAATAATATGAAACCGGATCCTATACTATCAAGATTGTCCTGAAACATGTCATACTCAAAGGTTTTGGGATCGAATCAAAATCTTTATTAAATTCATCTCCCAACAATTTCCCCCTTTTTGATGATGTCAAAACCATCTTTGTTACAAGCTTGCAAGTAGAAATAAACCTAACATCTATTCAGGTTTCAATTCATTAATCAAGTAAAACAAGTAAGGCAACCATCAAGTAATCAGTATGATAATGAGATATTATCTTTTGATCAACAGCAAATCAGTAGATTTTCATTAATGTCCAAAAACCATTAGTACAAGATTACAGAGGTTTTCTCAGAATTTATCTACTGAAGCAAGACAAAAAGAACAAGATACATCATTCTTCATCCGAATCAATTTCATCAGCTGGTGGCTTCAGGTTGAAATGGTCATAGTATCTGATCTTTAGTTCTTCTCTTTTCTGCAGAGTCTCAGCATCATCTCCTGTCAGTCCCAGATACTGAGCCTGATCCAAAAAATCAGCATGAATGAAATCATAGTTGATCATTCCGTTCTTGAATCTTGGAGGAGGGTACTTGATCTGTCCTGGAGCTTTTGGCTGATATCCCAAGGTGTCAAATATATCAAACCACTTCTGGCAGATGTCAGTATAATTTTGCAGCAGATAGGCAATGAATGCTTCATCTCTATCAGCATTGGGTTCAGACCGGTTCATCAGTGCATCATTGTTGAACACGAACTCTCTCTTGGCCGTCTCCCATCCGTCATTCATTTCTATTGACATCCATTTGTCTATGTGTGGCCACTGCCTCTTCCTTGGTTTTGTGCCTCTTCTCCTTCTGCTCATTTTCTGAAAGCCTCCAAGCTTTCTCTTAGCTTCTTCCCTTTCTTTCCTTGTCATTTCTGATCCTGACACCGAGATGACAACTTTTCTCCATTTCTCAGCCTCAATTGCCTTCACTATATTGTGCCAATCCCAGTTTAATCTTTTGGTGGATATATTATATTCACCAACAGATCATCCATCTCTGATTCTGAATCCTTTTCAGCAATCTCCTGAGCAACCTCTTCCACATCTTCCTCAAAATCAGCAACCAACTTCCTCTGAGTGGGTTTCCTACTTGCAGGCTTAGCCAACTGTTTGGTCTTCAGTGGCTTCTCAACAAATGCAACAGTAGATTTCTTCTGAGGGTTCAGTATGGCATTGGCTTCTCCTTGCTTACTCGATTCCTGAGTCCTCTGCCTCTTTGCCCTTTGTTCAATTACTTCCATGGCAGCCTCAGGGTGAATCAGAACTTCAGCCTCTTTCCTCTTCCCTCTGTGGATCTCAGTAGAAAATTGTTCTGATTGCTTTTCCAGAGGTGGTAAGGTAGCAAGCTTGTCATAGATTTCCCCCTTTTTTGGCATCATAATTGGCTATCAGCTCAGATAAGGTTCTGTCAATGTGAAGTTGTTCCCTGCCAATGGACCTTACTTCTGCCGCCACATGGAAATGTTCATCCTGAATCCTTTGAAGTACATTCAGGCTGGTGCTAGTGTCTTCAGCAAGACCACCATATGTTGCTTTCATCTTTTCCATCAAGGAGGTTCTCATCTCTTCAACAGCAGACTATATCATTTCTTCAGTCTTGGATTTCAGGAAATCCTCAAGAGCTTTAGATCTAAAGTCAAACTGTCTTTCCAACTCATCATTCATCTCTTTAGCAACATCCTCAATTTTTGTACTGAATGCAGTAAGTTTACTATCAAGAGAAGAAGATAGTAAAGTTACCTGATCTGATGTTACCATGGATGAGCTCAGTACTTTTATAGCTTTATCCTGAGAAACTTGTGCATCAGCCATTTTGGACACTTCATCCACCAGTGGTTCGATCAATGCCACTTGATCAATTATTGGCTCGAACTTGGTCAGTTTCTCCAGGATAGGTGTTAAATAAACAGCTGGTTGCGGAGGGATAGGGATCTCTTCCTCTTCTTCAGTCTGAAGACCTACTTCAACAGACTCAGTAGGCTTCTCGGCTGGCTCCTGAGGGGTTTCTTCTATAGTAATCATCTGAAGGTCAGGAACGTCCTGAGCTTTATCTCCCTGAGAAGATGCTCAAGCATCAGCACCCTCAGCAGGGTCCTGATCAGTCTTGTCTTTGTCCTGAGTTTCAACAGTCTCCTCAGGTTGGTCCTTCTCCATCCTCTCAGCAAGTTTCTTTTTCACATTTTCGTTAAATTCATTAGCCTTAATCCTCAGTCTTTTCTTGCCTAAGCCTGAAAATTCATCAAGTTCAGCAACCTCTTCTGCCCAGAATTCTTCTCCCCTGAAATTTCCTATCCTCATCATCATGATAAAAGATTGGTTCACTATCAGCATTGCCGTTTTCAGCCTGATGAACATATCCTGAAGATCAGGATATTTGGCAAGTTCAGGAAATTTGTCCAACACAAATCTTCCTGCCTTCAATCTCCACTCCCTTTCATCAGCTTCACCTTTCCTGAGTTCAGGAACAGGTGATTCCTCTTCCTGAGCCTTCTTCTTTTTACCAACCTCTCTCTTGACTCTTTGATGTTCCAGAGCCTTCTTCCTCTTCTCAGGCTCTTCTACGGCCTTTTCAACCACCTTCTTGCCCTTGGAACGGTAAAGATCAGCAATAGTAATTATATCATGTTCAGGTTTAGAACTTTCTAACTCAACTTGTTCTGTCTGTGCTTCAGACTCACTTTGGACAGCCTGCTCTTCAGGCTCATCCTGAGCGGTTGAACTCCTGCTCTCTGAGGTTTTCAGGACTCTTTTCTGTGACTTTGGTTTTCTGAACATGATTCTGTTCCTGGAAAGCACATTCCCTGATAATAGAAACATTTTATTCCTTGGTAATGTTTCTATCAAAAAGCTTATCTTTGTCCCAAAAAATATCCTCCCAGACTTTTTAAACGTCCCTTAATTATATATCAACTTTGGGCTCTGACTCAGGATACAATCAACTAAAAACTTTAGCCAATTGAAATCCCTGGACGGTGAGTCCTCTATTGCAGCCACGAGCCTCAACTTGTTCCGGCTCACCTGTTCTAGACTTCCAGAGGTGCTCATTAAGCACTTGGCTACAATATCAATCAATACCCTATAAACAGGTTTTAAACATTTCTTTTTTAAAGCCCCTTTCAACTCAACCTTAGTAGATGCACATCTATCAAGAATCTCTTGCTCATGCCCAATCATATAAGTAACAGGATCATCACCTCTATTACTTAGCTCAAAAACAACATTAATGTTTTGAAGCGATAGTTGTACCTCTCTGGTGATGACTACTTCGGCCTTGGATTTGGCATTGGTGCCAAAACTGAGTTGTGAAACAAGAGATCCATTGTCTCCTTCTCTTAGGTTTACAACGAATTGCAAAACCTCTTGTGGCATCTCCGATTCTGGTGTGTTGCTAACCAGTTTGTCTAACCGGGCCATTCGAAGCATGTTGAGGGCCTCTTCTTCAATCAGTGTAGTTTTGTTTTCCACCATGGCAATGACATGCTCAAAATACGGTTTCTCAGTTTCTACAAGATTCTTAATCATCCCATAGCTAGGAAACTCCATTGTTATGTTTAGAAGAAATGAAGGCTTTGAAATTTCTATGGTGTATGAAATTTCTTGAGTGTTTTGAGTAAGGCAGAGTGTAGAAATGTTTGTAAATGAAGTAAATTTCGGTTTATAAATGATCGCACAAAAATGTATCAATGGCTAAGATTAAATCTGGATGAACGGTAGAGATTTAATCTTGGGTTGTAATAATCTCAAGATTTATTTGCTATTAATAGCAAATAAGCAGAAAAGCAGTTTTAATGGCAGCAAAATAGGTTGACAAAAAGATGTATCACTCTAATCGAGGTAAACCCTTGGTGTTCTGCCAAAACTTTAGCCAATAATAATTCTTCAAACATTCCCGCTAAAAGTTCAGGTCTTTTACTTCAAATGATTACTGACATAAATAAATGCTTGTGAGTAAATACTTAAGCCTTACTGAACACTGACCGTGACAAAACTATCCTTATTCTAAGTTTTCATCCTGAGTGGTATTTATCCTGAGTTTTTTCTTACTGAAAAACTTCATGCATCTGAAGAACTTCTCTCTTCAGGATAAATTACTCACCTGGATCCAACATCCCTAATTCAACTGATAGTTCCTGAAATCTTGACTCAGCCAAAGGCTTAGTAAGAATATCAGCTCTTTGTTTATCAGTATGAATTTTCTCCATCCTGATGTATTTCTTCTCTACATGGTCTCTAATGAAATGGTGCCTGATATCCACATGCTTACATCTAGTGTGCAGTATAGGATTTTGAGAAATTGTAATTGCACTGCTGTTGTCACAGAATATGGGAACTTCTTTGGCCATAATCTTTTAATCTCTCAATTGTTGCCTTAGCCAAAGAATCTGTGCACAGCAACTTCCTGCAGCCATGTACCCAGCTTCAGTAGTACTAGTTGCTACTGAGGTCTACTTTTTAGAAAATCAGGATATCAGTTTGCTTCCAAAAAATTGACAAGTTCCTGAAGTGGACATCCTGTCAATTCTGCAACCACCATAATCAGCATTTGAACAACCAGTTAATTCAAGGTTATCATCAGCTGGATACCATAATCCTCTATTCACTGTGCCCTTTAGATATCTCGGTATCTTTTTGGCAGCTTCCATGTGACTAGTCTTAGGATTAGCTTGGTATCTTGCACATATCCCAACAACAAAAGTAATGTCAGGTCTACTTGCTGTGAGATAGAGCAATGATCCAATGATCCCTCTATAATCAGTATGGTTAACTGATTTGCCTTCAGGATCAGGATCCATTTTTTAGTTAGTATTCATGGGAATTCTAACTGCATTGCAATTCTGAATACCATACTTTGCCTGATTGATGAAAATTCCTTCTTTAGATTGTTTCACCTGAAGTCCTAGAAAGAAATTCATCTCCCCCATCATTGACATCTCAAACTTACCTTTCATCAGTGTAGAAAACTTCTCACACAACTGATGATTTGGGGATCCAAAGATAATGTCATCCACATATATCTGAACAAGTAAGATATCTTTCCCATCTTCTATCCTGAACAAGGTTCTATCAACAGTTCCTTTGGTAAAACCATGATTAGTAAGAAATTGAGATAGAGTATCATACCATGCTCTGGGTGCTTGCTTCAGACCATACAAGGCTTTCTTGAGCCTGTAAACTTGGTATTCTTACAAAATCCAGGAGGTTGTTCCACATAAACCTCTTCTTTAAGCACACCATTTAGAAATGCACTTTTCACATCCATTTGATATACCTTAAATTTCATGTGAGCAGCATATGCAAAAAAATAATCTAATGGCTTCTAGTCTTGCAACTGGTGCAAAGGTTTCATCATAATCCAAGCCTTCTTCTTGGGAATAACCTTGTGCAACTAGCATTGCCTTGTTTCTTACAATAACATTATTCTCATCTCTTTTATTCTTGAATACCCACTTAGTTCCAATCACATTGTGCATCTTAGGTCTATCCACTAACTCCTAGACTTCATTCCTAGCAAACTGATTTAGCTCTTCTTGCATAGCAATGATCCAGAAGGAATCTTGAAGAGCTCTTCCTTTTTTAACTCCTTCAGATAATTCTCCCACAATCTGACTTGTAGGATGACTATCTAACCATGTTCTCCTGGATGTTCCCCCTTCAGTATTGTCCTCAACATAAAAAATGTTAGGTTCAGGTATTTCATTAAACTCAAGGAACAACAAGAAAGGAAAGAGTGAATCATCTTCCTCAGGGGATTTTGAACATTTTCAGAGACATTTGTTCCCCCTTAGTTGATGGATTCAGAGTTTGCCTCAACTGTGACCACATCTTCATCGACATTACATACCTGAGTCTGAACTGGTGTTTGTTTAGATTGGTCAACTTCAGTGTGTTGGCTTTCCTTTAGTGGAGAACTATCATCCTGAGTGCCACCAGCCTGAGTATTTTCATCTTGAGTCTCTTCTACTTCTGAGTCAATTTCACTCCATTCATAGTAAGTGATTGACTTCTTCTTTTCAGGCTCAGATGATGTTTTGACAATTTTCTTCAGGCTAAGTCTGGTGATCCTCTTTGTCAAGTCTCCTGAATCAACTTCCTGTTTCTTATGAACACAAGTAGATTCATAAAAAAACAACATGAGGTGTTTCTTCCACAATAAGAGTCCTACAGTATTAAACTCTGAAGACTTTACTAATTTCAGAATATCCTAAGAATATCCCTTCATCAGCTTTGCTATCAAAAGTTTTCAACTGATCTTTACCACTATTGTGTATGAAACACTTACAACCAAACACATGAAAGAAAGAAACAAGAGGCTTCCTTTCATTCCACAGTTCATATGGAGTTTTTTCTTGATACTTGGTCAGCATGGATCTGTTCTGAGAGTAGCATGTAGTGTTGGCTGCCTCAACCCAAAATCTCTTAGGAATGTCAGCTTCAACAATCATTGTTCTTGCAGCTTCTTTCAGAGTCCTGTTTCTCCTTTCAGCAACACCATTTTGTTGTGGGGTCCTTGCAGCTGATGTTTCATGTGTTATCCCATTTGCTGCACAATAATAAGATATAATATGGTTGATAAATTCAGTGCCTTTATCTGATCTGATTTTGACCACACTTAGATTCTTTTCAGTAATGAGTCTTTTCAGTAACTCTGGCAATTTGGTTTGAGTTTCTTTCTTACTAAGTAAGAAAATGACCCATGTATATCTTGAGTAGTCATCAACTACTACCAGTGTATATTTTCTGCCATTAGTACTCACAGGTGTTCCGGACCAAAGAGATCCATATGTAACAGTTGAAGTATTATATCAGTAGAAACTTCCACTTTGATTTTGGATGATGCTCTAATTTGTTTGCCTTTCTGACAAGCATCACAAACATGATCTTTACTGAACACTTCATTAGGTAAACCCCTTAAAAGTGCTAATCTTGCAAGTTTATTCAGAGTTTTGAAGTTCAAATGGTTCAGTCTTTTATGCCATAACCAACTGGTTTCAGTAGCCTTTTTGGCCATTAAACATGTATCCATAGGAGTAAGTCTCCAATCAGCAAGGTACACATTTCCTTTTCTGGTAGCAGTCAGAAATACTTGTTGTGAAACATTATCTTTCACATAGCACAAGTTTTTTGAGAATTCAAAACTGAATTCTTTATCACAGAATTGACTGATAGAAAGCAAGTTATGCTTTAAACCAGACACATATGATACACCATGGATATGAACAGTATCAATTTCAAGAGTTTCATATCCTTCTATTTGTCCTTTGGAATTATCTCCAAAAGTTATTTGAGGGCCTTTCTGTTCAACATAGCCAGTGAGCAAATATTTGTATCCTGTCATGTGTCTTGAGCATCCACTGTCCAAGTACCATGCAGCAGGTGCAATTTCAGTTCCACTCATTAGGGCTATGTTGTCTTCATTCAGCTTAGTGCCTTTATCCTTCACCTACAAAATAAATTAGGCCTTAGGTACCCATTTGGTGTAGGGTCCTACCAGGTTAGCTGTACCTTTTGGAACCCAAATCTGCCTGATAACTCTAATGACTTTAGAGTGGCTGATTTGTCTTCCATAAGCTTCTACATACACATTCACCACCCTAGGTGCCTTGGAAGTATCTTGTGTATGAGTGCCAGCCTTAGCATGGACATGAGCCTTTGAATTCTTCTCAGGTTCAGGCCTTTTGTTCCATTGATTTGGCTTTGGTGCACTGATCTCTGTCTCTGCTGACTTAGGTTCAGGAAACCTTTACCCTTAGGAAAGTGGGGTTTAGGTTGTCTATACTGAAATTATGGTCTTTCAGTAGCCCGAGGACTTGGTTTCCTCATCTGAGAATTTCTCTGCTGAGTGTTTCTCTTCTGAAGATTCCTCTGATGGTTCAGGGCAGTTTTCTTCAGATTAGTATTCTTAGCATGAGGCTTCGAAGTACTAGCCTAAGGATTTCCTACTGATTGTTCAGGTTTTCTAGCCTTTTCCTGAGGTTTGGGCTTTCTTTCCTAAACTTTCAGGTTCTCTAAAATCATAAGTCCTTTACCCTTGTCCAAAACACGGGGTTGTTCTTCAATAAGAAGATCAGTACGAACCGCCGGTTTAACAAAGACAGTCGTGGTGCTACTTATAGAAGCAGCATTCAGAAGATCATGTGAGGTTCCCCCTAGAATATATCCTAATCCACCTTTTATAGTTCCAGGTCTTTGATAACTCTGAATTTCATCTATTGCTTTAGATGCAGAATTCAATAGAGCTAACTTTTTCTGCAAACTATCCTCACTTTTCTTTAGTGTTTCATGTTTCTCAAAGAGGTCATTGAACTCAGTTCTGATAAGCTGATTTTCTTCAGTGGATTTCTCTAACTTTCCTTTCAGGGCCTCTACCACCTTCTCTTTCTCTGAGAGTTGTACTTTCAGAACATCAAGTTCATCAGTTACTCCCATCAATTGAGAAGTGATCTCAGCAGCTTTAGAGTTTTTTCACTTTAGATTCTCAGCAGTCAGCACTTCATTCTGCTCTTGAGTTTCCATGAACAGTTCTTGTAACACAGAATAGTCCTTCATCAGATTCTCAAAAGAATCCATTAGGTCAAAATTACTGTTTATAGATGAACTTGATAACTCAGGTGCTTGTGTAGGAGCAGCAACAGAGATAGAAGAATTTACCTCCCCAATAGCAACAAGGCAGATATCATCACTATCACTATCTGAGAACATTTCTTCTGAAGAGCTAGATCTTTCTTCAGAATGTTCTTCATCAGCAACCATTGCCTTCTTGATGGAATACTTCTTGTCTCTCTTGGCTTGTCGATCCTTTCTTTCTTTGGAACTCAACTCAGGACAGTCATACTGGAAGTGACTTATCTTTTTGCAGTTATAACATCTGTTGGTATCATCATCCTGATCATTTTCCTCTTTGGATTTGTAGTCTTTATTTTTGGATGAAGATCCTTCAGCTTTGTAGTCTTTCTTCTTCTCAGTAGGCTTTTCTTCAGCTTCTGAGTTGTTCCTGTTCTTATACCTGGTATTTTTATAATACCTCTTATACTTTCCAAATCTGTGGTTCATTTTCTCAAACCTTCTTGCCATCAGGGCAATTGTTTCATATTTCTCATCCTGCACATTGTTAAATGAGATCTCAGGTTCTTTAGAATTACAGATTTTGCCTTGTGCTTTGAAAGCCACATTTTTGTTAGATGAAGCATCATCTTTGCTGTCAGTTTTCTTAGTTTTATCAATTATAAACTCATATACTTTCAACTCAGAGAAAACTTGTTGATATGGCATAGAAGCAATATATTTGGTGTTCTCAATCACAACAGCATGAATATCCCATTTCTTAGACAGTCCTCCAAGAATTTTCAGAGCAATCTCTCTTTTGGGATATTTTTTTCCCAAGAGCACTCAGATCATTCATAATGCTAGTGAATCTGAGTTCAAGTCTTTCAATAGATTCACCATCTTCTATTTCAAAACCATCAAATTTGGAAATAGCCACAGATAGTTTGTTTTCTTTGATATGATCAATACCTTGACACATTATGGCAAGTGTGTCCCAAATGTCTTTGGCAGTTTCACAGTGAGAAATCATTCCCATAACACCATCATTAATAGTGCTCCATAGAGTATCTTTAGTAATATAATCCAAGTTAACCAATTTTCTCTCCTCAGGAGTAAGTTGGTCATCAGTTTTGGGAAATTTATCCCTTAGATCATCCTTTTCAGCATCAGTAGATCTAGGATTAACAACCTTAAACTCAAAAGGTCCTTGAGACACAACTCTCCACATTCTCTCATGTTTTGAGTACAAGTGTGTCTGCATTCTCAATCTCCATATATCATAATTCTCAACTGAGAACATAGGTAGTTTCTTGGAAGACATGATGAAATGGCCTTGTAAGATATCAGCAGTAAGATCTATTCAGTAGACCACCAAGTCTCTAAGTAAACAAGACTATGGCTACCAAAACAAGTGGTCAGTTAGAACCTCTGATACCACTTGTTGGTCCCGAAAAAATGAGTCTCACACGTGTATGGGGGGGATACACGTGTATTGTGATCCTTCCACTTTTAAAACTTTATTGAAATCAATGAGTCCGGTTATCCTGAGTTTCAGTCATGAGAAGCACAAATTACCCTGAGTCAAAGTCTACTGAGACAATAACACTGAATGGCTTTCAGTGACTTCAGATTAGCTCAACTGATCCTGAGATTCTACAACAGAGTCCAAATAAGCCTGGGGTAGATAACAATCTTACTGACTACTCAGGAGAGTTTATCAGTTTGAAAACTATCTATACTAGCTTACCTAGAGTGCGGAAAGTGTAGGCCCTAAGTTTATACTTGTTTTACTTTGCTGAAAATCTTTCCTTAATGAAACAGTGGTTAAGGATGTGATCAATTTAATGCAAGGTCAGTGGATTGATTCCAACTGAATATCAGAAATGCTTTCAGTGAAATATGCAACAAGTACAAATGCAAAGCAGAAAGCAAATAACACAGCAAGCTATAGTGGTTCAGAGGCTCAAGCTCCTACGTCCACTCTCTCTGTCTTTCAGAGAAATTCCTTAACTCACTACTTCTACTACCTCAAGCTTTCACACTACTAACTTTAAACTATGAGTTTTCAGGCTGAACTACTGCAGCTTACTAACTCAACACACACACAAGCTTTCAGACTGAACAATCAGCTTACTAACTTCTTCTCTAGAGTTTTCTGACTGAACACAACATCTTACTTACTCTTTACAACTCTCACTACCAACTACTACACACACAAACTTACCTAATCAAAGGGTTTGGGTTTTGGTTGGTTTCCAACTAAGATGAGATATCCTTTTTTACAGTTGAACACAAGTAACAAGGCTAGGACATCTCGAACTAAGCTTTGGATAAGATCTTAAACCTATGCTTAGTAAATGAGCTCTCTTCTATGAAGAAACACTTGGGAAAATCTAAGGGTTTCGAGTGTTTCACAAGAATACTTGAATTCGAATGAGCTCTACGAGTTGCTTTGATTTCCCGTGACCTTGAAGTTTTCAAGGCCTCTGGTATTTATAGGCAACTCTCCAGAAGTCTTCCTTTAAAAAAAAAACTACCTGTTGGAGAGATAGCATCTCGAGTTTCTTTGAGTATTTGATGAACGACTTTGTTAGGGTTTGAACGAGCCCTTGCATGCTTTGGGAAATATCCAGACAAGCAGCCAATCACCAATTTCTGTGAACAAGACAAATATCTATGCTGACGTTTTTCAGGGAAATGTCGCTTTCAGTGTCAGTAAAGTATACTGTTGTCGCCTCCTCATTGGTCGATATCTTCCTTTGAACAGAGACAACAAAAATGGCTCTTTTAGTCAACCAACACTGAGTTGATATCTTCCTTAGTGTCCACAAACGTATAACATTCTCTTTGCATGTACTAAGAATGAACCAACATTATATAACTCGAAGTGTTCTGTTCAGGGTCTTTTGGTTCAGTAAACAAGAGTATTCAGGGTCTTCTGATCTTCAGGATCTTCTAGTCTTCAGGTTCTTCAAGTCTTCAGGATATGCTGATTCCTTAGTATGATTTAAGTCTTCAGTATAGTTTGTTCTTCAGGAGTCTTTTGAGATCTTCAGACAAATTCTGAAACCTAAACTATCCTGAACTATATCTGCTGACTATACATGGTGCAGATAATCCTATATCTTAACAATAATATGAAACCTGATCCTATACTATCAAGATTGTCCTGAAACATGTCATACTCAGGGGTTTTGGGATCTAATCAAAATTGTAGGTCCCGAACGGGTTTTGTGAGGGCAGAAGTCTAGAGGGGAGGGTTGAATAGACTTCTGAAAACTTTTTGTGCAGATCAGGTGTGATGGCAGTTAGCCTGATCAGAGTGCGAGTGAATCAGTTTGGGCTGATAACCAACTTACTAATCGCCAAGGAAGGTCAGATCGGTTCGGAACTATCAGTTTAACTGATGTGTGCGGAAGCTTAAGTTTTACCCGTGAAAAACCAGTTTTTATAAATCAGATTCCAAAGTTAGTGTTTTAACCAGTTGACTGAAGTGTCAAGCTTGATCAGATCAGAAGCTTTGTGCTAGCTGATCTCAACTTAGAATATGTATGCGCTTTAAAGGTTGTGTGCAATTGTGTAGACAGTTAATCAAAGCGGTAAAGGCACACAAGATTTATAGTGGTTCGGACAAACCAGTCCTACGTCCACTCTTCCCTATCACAAGGGGCACCAACTTAACCAACTGGACTTAGTTTTATGTGTTAGTCCAACACAATACACTGACAGATATTTAAGGAGTTCTCACTCAACCGATCCCGTAAAATCGTAACTAGAAACCCTAGTTCGAATCTTGCTAAACAACTTAACCTAACTTGGGTTTGGATAAGATTGTTTTGGTTCCAACTATGAAATCTTTTCTAGTGTTTAAGGTAGCCTATCAGCTAGATGAAAAGATTTCTATGCTAAGAACTTATGGGATGAACACTTAATAAAATAATCTTCTTGATCGTGTTCTTCGTGCGGAATCTGATAATTGCTTGAGCTTCTTGATTGTTCAGTGTTTCCGTGTCTTCACTCAAGTGTGATCCCATATTTATAGACCTTGAAATCAAAGAGTCGTTGGAGAGCAATTTGAATTTCGTGCTATATTAGGTAGGTTTGCGTGATTGATGTGGCGTCTTGAGGCGGCATGCTAAAAAGCGTGAACTTGTATTTTATAGCCGTTAGAAAGCAAAACATCAAATCCCTTAATTGTCGACTCCGATCATCGTGTCTTGTTCTTATTGGTTAACGGCGCGCACTTTTCGGTGTTGTTCTTCCAACTAAGGTTGACATTCTTCTTGTTCGGATCATCGACGTATGATTAGGTGAAACATCGGTTTTCACCTGGTGAAATGACCCTAATCATCAAGGTCGATCGATCTACCGATGGAGTCTTAAGGTCTTGGGTTGACTTAGCTTCAACTAGCAGACTTCGGTGATGTAGGTCTTCCGTCCGATCTTAGGAAGTCATCTGATCTTCAAGTATTCTGAGTTTGAGCTTTATGACTTCAGCTGAGATATCTGACTAGATCAGATCGATCTGATCTTCTGTTCTTCTCTAGCATTCTGGCCTGTCGGATATCAGCTGTTCTTTGGATCTTCAGATCTGACTTATACATATTGAGGTTCCCCCTCAATATGTGACCTATCTATTACATCAGTTATTCTATACAGTAATTATCAACTGGTATTCTATAAACGGTAATATAAACATCAGTCAGCTAACAGGTCTGACTGGTCCTATTACATGTGTTTCTGGAACTTTTATCAAAACTATAAATTTCCCAACAAAAATATTTATTAAAATCATCTCCCAACAATAACTGTTTGGGTAGGCGGCGCCCAATAATTGTCGGACCGTATTAAATGCTTGGGTAGACGGCACCAAAATATTTGTTAGTCCGTATTTGTCATGTTTAGATAGACGGTGCCCCTAATTGCTCAAATGTGACTTAGAATTCCTGATGGATCTCGATTAAGCAATTAATATCCCGCCTTTAAAAATGTTCCTCACGAAAATATAGTTTTCTCATTAATTTGATAAGATGTCTCCCATCAATATTAAAAGTAAACCGGAGATTTCGTTCCAATGAGTACTTAAAGACCCTCGTCTTTTACTCGGATCTACATCTAACGAGACTTTTATAAAGACATGTAATGTCGCCACTTTATGATTGTAAACCAACTTAACTTTATTTCGTTTGCCCTCGAGGGGAACAAAGGGTAAGGAACATCAATCGAACTAGATTTGACAAACTAGGAATTGTAGTTTGCAATTGGTTTGGAAACCTACCAGTTATGCCATTGTAATGATCAACCCTCGCTGGGATTATGATGGTAGTAACGTGGATCCTAGTCCATTATGATTTGTATTAGATATAAATTCGTACTTTTCCGATGAGGTCGTTAAGTATGTGAAAATAATGGAAACAAAATAAATTTAAAGGCCACTTTATTTTGATTGCTGAATATTGATCATAGGAATTATGTGTTTTATTTCTTGTTTTATTTTATTTCTCTAGGATTGTTGAGATGAATAACTTATCATTGAGAAGCATTTTGGAAACGAACAAGTTGGTTGGGCCAACTTTTTCGACTGGCACCGAAACATTCGTTTGGTGCTCAGGCAAGAGCAGATTGAGTACGTGTTGGACACGCCAATCCCTGCTACCCTTGAGGCTGGTACTGAAGAGACTGAAGCGTTTGACGCTACAGCCCAGAAGAAGCATCAAGAGGATGCTTTCCAAGCTCAGTGTGTTATGCTACTCGGGATGACTCCCGAACTGCAAAGGCAGCATGAGAAGATGCTTCCCTTCGATTTGATTAAGCATCTGAAGGATCTGTTTGATTCTGAATCTCGTTCTGAGATTTATGAAGTGGTGAGAGATCTGTTTAGATGCCGATTGTCTGAGGGAGGGAAGGTTTCTCCTCATGTATTTAAGATGATAGGGCTAATCGAGAAACATGTTCGTCTGGGCATTGAGCTCAAGACCAACGTTGTTGGTTATGCCATTCTTCACTCGCTTCACGACTCATATTCGTGTTTCGTAGTGAACTTTAATATGAATAAGACGGAATCGACTATGTCCGAGTTGCATAACATGCTAAAGACCTTTGAGTCTTCCACTGCTAAAGAGAAGCTTGTGCTCATGGTGAGTGCCTCTACTTCTTCTGGTCCGAAAGGAAAGAAGAAGCGAAGGGGCAAGGCAAAGAAAGGCTCCAAACCTAGTTTCCTTAAGCCCAATGGTGGAATTCAAATGAAGGATAGGGTGGACAACGATGTATGCCTCCACTCTAAGCAGAAGGGGCATTGGAAGAAGGACTGCAAGGTTCTAGCAACTGAAAAGAAGACACAAGGTGTCTCAGCCACTGGAACAGGTATGTTTGTTATTTAGATAAACATGTCCATAAATGATACTAACTGTTGGGTATTAGATACCGGTTGTGGCTCACACATTTGTACAAATGTGCAGGGTCTCGAGCATAGCAGGGAAGTTAGGCTGGGTGAAGTCGCTTTACACGTTAGGAATGGAGCAAGAGTTGCTGCTAACGTGTTGGCGTTTGCGTTTTAGATTTACCCTCTGGTTTTAGTCTTGAACTAAATAATTGTCATTTTGTTCCCTCTATTACCTGCAACATTATTTCTATTCCGATGTTGGATATTGAAGGTTTTTCCTTCCATTTTGCAAATAATAATTGTTATTTTTTGCTTAATGATGATGTGTATGGAAATGCTCCTTTATCTAATGGTTTATATTTGTTGCATTGTGGACATAACATTCTTAATATACAAAACAAACGACTCAAACTTAGTAATCATGAAAACCCGACTTACTTGTAGAATTGTAGGCTTGGTCATGCAAATGAGAATAGGATTGCAAGGTTAAGAAAGTTAGACTACTTAACCCCATTCGACTTTGAGTCTTATGGTAATTGCGAGTCCTGTCTCAAGGGCAAGATGATCAACAAACCCTTTTCTGGGAAAGGGGTTCGTGCCAAAGAAGTTCTAGAGCTGATCCACAGTAACGTTTGTGGAACACTGCCCACTCTAGCTAGGGGTCACTTCGGCTACTTCATAACTTTTACTGATGATTTATCTAGATTCGGGTACATGTATCTGATGAAACACAAGTCCGAATCGTTTGAGAAATTGAAGGAGTACAAAGCTAATGTAGAGAAGCATCTTGGTAAGAGTATTAAGACTCTTCGATTAGATCGAGGAGGAGAATATCTTAGCCATTAATTCAATGGTTATCTGAAGTTACGTGGAATTCAATCACAATGGACTCCTCCCGGTACATCCTAAACGAATGGAGTGTCCGAGAGGAGAAACCGAACCCTGTTAGACATGGTGAGGTCCATGATGAGTTTCTCCTCCCTTCCAACATTCTTATGGGGATACGCACTCCAAACCTCAATCTACATTCTAAATATGATTCCATCCAAATTGGTTGAGCATACGCCATACGAGCTATGGCATGGCAAGAAGCCAAATTTCTCTCACATTAGAACGTGGGGTTGCCCCGCGTTTGTGAAGAAAATGCTCACCGATAAGTTGGAATCAAAAGGTGAAAAGGGTTATTTTGTGGGATATCCTAAGGAAACTAGAGGATATTATTTCTATCTACCTCAAATACAAACAATGATTGTTTCTAGGCAGGCCAAATTTCATGAAAAAAACTATGTCTTCAAGGAACAAAGCCGTAAGACGATAGAACTTGAAGAAATTCAAGAACCACAACTTAACAAGGAGACTGATGTCTTGTCAAAGCAACATGACAAAGAATCAGTGGGAACATTCAGTAGCTCACATGATGGAAGTTTATCACTAAGTGATCCTCTTTCAGCCAGTGGGAGCGTAATTGGAGTTGCACTGCCCGAACAACGAACTCCAAGTAGGCTGAATGAGAACAACATAGTTCAAACTCCCTCCCAAGAGGCATCCGGAAGTGCTCAAGGAGCATCCGGAAGTGTCGCTCTTGAGGTCTCCCTGGTCGACGATGAAATCGCTGCACCACAAAATTTTTACGATCAGAATGTGCAGCCTGAACAACCACAATTCCGTAAGTCCACTAGAGTTCGTAATTCACCCACTAGATATTATGGTTTCCTCGTAGAGGAGCATGATGACGTGGAGATCCCGGATAAGGATGAACCTAGAACTTATACTGAGGCGACATTGGATGTTGACTCAAAGAAGTGGCATGAAGCCATGAAATCCGAGGTGGACTCAATGTACGTCAATCAAGTTTGGGACTTGGTTGAATTGGCGAAAGGGGTTAAGACTCATAGGTTGCAAATGGGTCTTCAAGCGGAAGACTGATGCAAATGGCAAAGTACAAACCTACAAGTTGGAATATTCGATTTGATGAAGCTGTCAAATCATTTGACATCGTCAGAAACTCGGAAGATCCATGTGTCTACCGGAAATGTTGTGGGAAGAATATTGTATTCATAGTCGTATATGTCAACGACATACTCATTATGGGAAACAATATCCCACTCATGCAGTCTGTGAAAGAATGGTTGTCAAGGACTTTCATGATGAAGGACCTTGGAGAAGCCGGCTACATCTTAGGGATCAAGATCCATAGGGATAGATCCAAGAAGATGATGGGGCTGTCACAGTCCACCTACGTAGATAAGGTGTTGAAGCGATTTGCAATGGAGAACTCTAAGAGAGGTTCTCTACCGGCATATCATGGGATAAAGCTGTCTAAGAAGGATTGTCCTTCCACAGAAGCTGATATCCAGTGCATGAAGGATATACCATATGCATCTGCAATTGGGTCCATCATGTACACAATGACTTACATTAGGCCAAATGTGGCCTTCACTGTCAGCACTACTGGTAGATACCAACAGAATCCGGGTGAACCTCGCTGGATTGCTGTCAAGAACATTCTTAAGTACCTCAGACGTACTAAAGATTGCTTTCTGGTCTACGGAGGTCAGTAAGATGTAGTTGCAACTGCCTATGCTGACGCAAGTTTCCAATTCGATTGTGATGATTACAAGTCACAGTGGGGCTATATCTTCATTCTCAATGGTGGGGCGGTTAGTTGGAATAGTTCCACGCAAGAAACTACCGCTGATTCAATAACCGAAGCTGAGTACATTGCTGCGGCGGAAGCTGCCAAAGAAGCTGTCTGGATAAAGCAGTTCTTAAATGAACTAGGGGTAGTTCAGAGTGCCAACGGTCAAATAAAATTGTATTGTGACAACACTAATGCGGTTGCGCAAGCTAAGGAATCGAGATCCAATAACAGAAACAAGCATGTACCGAGGCCTTATCACTTGATTAGAGAGATAATCGCTAGAGGAGAGATAAAATTAGAACTTGTCCCCACAGAGGATAATCTGGCTGATCCTTTCACCAAGGCTTTGAGAGTTCATGTACACACTAGACATTTTGATGGTCTAGGGGCTAGGCATGTAGGTTATTGGCTCTAGTTCAAGTGGGAGATTATTAGTGTTAGTGTCCTAGAGACAATCCTTTGTAAGGACATAATACTCAAATAATATTCAGTATTGGTTTAATATTATTATTTGTTTAATATTAAATGTATGGCGTTGCACTAATTAGAATATTATGTTTGTTTGTTTGCATCTATTCTTATATGTATTCCCTTGAGTCACTGTTATCATTGAGTGTGTGAGAACTCAGATGACTTAAGCATGATT
Source organism: Stenogyne calaminthoides (assembly GCA_037126765.1). Lineage (NCBI taxonomy): Eukaryota > Viridiplantae > Streptophyta > Magnoliopsida > Lamiales > Lamiaceae > Stenogyne > Stenogyne calaminthoides. The sequence continues at coordinate 22,082,452 of JBBCBC010000004.1, forward strand.
CTCAAATAGCCTCGATCAAGGGTCATCAAGAATGGGATATTGATGATGCAATGGAGATTGGTGTGCGATCTGCATCATACTCTAAGAGAATGTAGCAAGATCTCACTTGCTGCTAGATACTAGGCATCTCATTATGGATGCACAAATGCCTTAGAGGGTATTGGTATACCCATTCGAGAAACTGTTTTATGTAGTTCCACTATATGTGTCTACGGGTGTCTCGGTTAGTGGGAGCGATGCGATACTCATTTGACTTGAGGTCAATATGCACGACATGTGTGGAGTGATGAACTTTGACAATGACCGACGCTTGCACCCGTCTATGGGTAGATATGGCTTGGATTGGGATCATCACAAAGTACATGTGCGTGGTAGTTGAGCCAAGAAAAGGATTCATTCCTCAAAGTGGTTTTAGAGAGAATACTCACATTCTCATCATAATTGGATCAAAGTCATTGGTCAATGCACGTCAACTTGGACTTTGTGACCAAGTGTGACATAAGTGATCAATTAGTGATTGGATATAAAGTGATTAAGTTATTTGAATAGACACTTCATCATGTTCAAGACTAATCGAGTATTCGTGAATGAAAGGAGGAAATCGTAATAACCCACGTTTCAGTTACAGGTAGTTGCATGTTTCTCGCAACATACCTCATATATTGAGAATGTCTGATTTATTGACTAGTGTTCAATTAAGACCATTTGTTTGACTAATTGCTCGATAAATGAGGGCCTATGGGTCACACAACAAGTAATTCCCTTTGACGGATTATAGTTGGTTGATTAAGTATTAAATTGGATTTAATATTTAATTTATGGAGAAGTAATTAATAATAGATTAATTTGGAATTAATTATTATTAATGTTTAATTCATTTTGATTTAATTAAATAAGAATTTCCAATAATAATATTTGGAATATTATTGTAGGATTTAATATATATGGAAACAAATCGTAGAGATTTGTCATATATGGAATATTAAATCCATGGAGATTATATTTAGGGAAGAGAAAGTTTTGTGTGAAATTTTCACACTAGTGTTATGTGCAATACAACATAAATAAGGTAAAAATTGCTTAAAATTTGCGGGTCTGGGCGCGGGTCAGGTCTGGCGCGGGTAGGGCGCGGGCAGTGGGTTCAAGGTTGGCGCAGACGGATATGTATTTACAGAAGAATATTTTTATCAAATATGTGTTGTAGCCTAGTGGTTCAGGTTTGTTGCTAATGAATTTGGACGCATGTTCGATTCCTACTGTACGCATAATTTTTTTTTCTCAAATTTTTTTGTGTTACTACATCTATGTATAAGTGTTACTACATTAATATATTGATTTTTATTTATTTTTTTTCAAATTTTTGTGTGTTACTACATCTATGTATAAGTGTTACTACATTGTTATATTGAATTTTTATTTTTTTTGTCAATTTTTTGTGTGTTACTACATCTATGTATAAGTGTTACTACATTATATGGGTCACAAGGTAACACATTATTGTTCATATGGTAACACATGAGTATTCACATATTATTATGACGATATATGAACAATGTTACATATTACTAAAAAAACATGTGTTACTACATGAACAAAAAGCGTTACCATATGAAGAAAAACGTGTTACCACATGAACAAAACCAGTACAAGCACGAAAAGAAATCACAGTCCAGAATTACAGATTTAAAGAACAATTTGATGTATTATTACATGAACAAAAAGAGTGTTACTATATGAGAAAAAGAGTGTTACTACATGAACAAAAACCAGTACAAACGCGGAAAAAATCTTCGTCCAAAATTACAGATTTACAGAACAACGTGAAAAAGAATGCAGAAGGATCTGAATTTCATCACATTTTTTGTGTTGAGGGGTAATCCAAACATCACACACATATTCTCTCTTCTTCTCGTAGAATCCACATCGAAATCCAAATTAAATGACATGGTTTCATCCAATAATCGGAGCGAAAAAAGAAAATTAGGGCACAAACGAAGAAGAATAAAGCCCATGAGATTCTCCAGAAGAGAAGAGGAAGAAGAGAAAATCGGACCGCCTCCGTCTGCGTGCGAGGAAGAAGATGAAGAAGCCCATTGGCCCACCAACAATCTGCCCTAAATCCCGCTTCCCCTGACCGCGAGAAAAAAAAAACACTCAATTGCACATATCACTTGTATGCAATATTGCATACAAGTTTTTTTCTTTAGGGAATTAAATTAACTGGGTTTAGTTTAATTAAATAAAATAGTTTTATTTCCCAACAGACCTGCTTAGGGTTTTAGCTGGGCCTCCCTATATATACTGGCTCTTGAGATTTCACAAATAGTTTTACGCTTCACAATTTCTCCATAAAATTAAGAGTTGGATTTTCCTAGCTGGTTCGACTAGAGATTCAACGCTGGAAAATCCGTGCAGATCTGTTGAAGGGGATTACGTGGATACCATAGTAGAGGAATCCGCTCTACAACTACTGTAAGTGTACTCGTTACGATTATTGTAATCATTGTATGAAATTATGTGTTTGTTGTTGGTGAACTGTAATTTCCGCTGCACAAGTTATACATGATTACGTGCCACTAAATTCCAACAACAGGATCGTTACTCAATAATAATTATCTTGTAAAGTGAATTCTATGCAAAGAAGAAATAATATTAATATATAGTTAATATTATACATTTACATTAATTGTATTAATGTTATCATGTATTTATAACATGGATACAAATATAAATACAACATAAAACATATAATTTTTGCCATATTTTAAAAACATATGTTTTTTTACATATTTTTAATAAATTAACAAATAACTTATATCACTATCTTGTTATACTATAAACATTCACAAAAATATATATTTACTTATATAAAATATCTAATGTTTTCACAATGAATATAATTTGACAACAAATAGGCTCATTATAAAGAGTTATAGAAATTATAATAATTTATTTATGTAATAATCTAAATAATTCATATTGTAATAATCCTAGATCTAAAGGACTTTAACAAATATAAAACATCATGAAAAAGTTGTGGCATTTGAAAATTTATTACTACGAAATTATATATTCCTAAAAACTTCATGAAAAACTACATTTCTCGTGATGCTACAATCACAATTATCATTATACCACAATAAGATCTTAAATACTTGGCAGTTTGTTATCCAAGGAACAACTACATAACATATGAAACATTGTATACTTTAAAATTTGAACGACAATGTAGGAACATAAGGTGTCAAGTTGTCAATATAAGTGTGGGTATCAAAGGCAACGGTCTTACACTAATTCCGATTAGAACATTAGCTTCAAGAACTCTATCACTTATCCTCATAATAACCAACCTATATGGAAAAAAAACATTACATTACAAATTTTAAAAATTAATACATATTCAACCTTCAAGAAATTTGAAAAAAATAAATAAAAAGATTAAAATGATAATAAAAAGTTCAAACTTGGTGCTATTGCACAAATCTTGAGTGATCAATATTCCTCAATAACATTATCGATGTTTCAACTTTGAGATTCAGTTCATGATAAAGAACACCCAAACACTTTAGGCTATTAAAGAATTCAGGAGTATGAGCATCCATAAAGATGATCAACATTTAAATCAGCATAGTAAATACTATAGAGCTCAAATAAGTACATGATTCATTTTCATTCAACTGAATCATGTGATCGTTTATGGGCCTAATTAACAACATCCACGTAGGAGCAAGAGTTGCCCTGTTCTGTAAAGAGTCGTGATCATCTATTATGTTCTTTAAATCAGTATAAATGTTATCAACATTAGTTTCTATCAACGGATTATCACCACATCTCAACAAAATATCATCTGAATTGATTGTTTCATGAACAATATTCTACCTCGTTCCTTTTTGGAATAACCTTCAAAATCTGTCAAAAATTGCCTCCAAACATAATAGTCTCGCCAACAAAAGGCAATCCAGAAAACAATGGATTGGCTAGCTGCATAATATCCTTCAAAGTAATATTAAGAGCTTCAATAAAATGTCGATTTAACATCAAAGATTCATCCCATATAATGAGATCGGTCTTAATCAAAAGCTCGGCAAGTTGACTACCATGATTAATATTGCATGTAGAATCTTCGATAGTAATATTAATTGGAATATCAAAACCTAGAATTAGCAGTACGTTCGCCTAGAAGGGGAAGTGAAGTTATACAACTGGATTCTATATTAATGACTTTCCATTAGACCTTAAACTTGCAGACAACATCTTTCATGTAAATATTTTTTCGGATCCATTGTATCCATACACAAAAGATACACCGAATGAATTAATTTGTGTATTGATTCATAAAGTTGTTCACCTCTAAGTCTACTCATCAAGTACTTATACTCAATCTTCAATTCTGATATGTACGAATAATATATGATATAAATGAAAAAGAACATAGAACCATAAGACTACACGTCAAATTAGAGGCCGGAGCCCCAGAGAAAACTCTCCTTAGGGACAAAACTCTTCGTCAAAGAGGAAAAGGGGTCACTTCTCAAAAAGATGATATAAAATATCAAACTAATGAGAGACACGGGTATAAACTCGTGACATGTCTTAATACAAATGATCTGCGAAAAACTCCGGACAACTACCAATCCATATCTCTCGAGTGTGCAACTTAGCAATGATGTTTGCAGCCATATTAGCATTGTTGGGAGATGAATTTAATAAAGATATATGATTTTGATTGGATCCCAAAACCCCTGAGTATGACATGTTCAGAATGATCTTGATAGTTGAGTCAGGATTCAGTTTTTAGAGTATTCAGGATGTTATCTACAAAATGTATAGTCAGCAGATATAGTTCATGATAGGTTCTGAAGACTCTGAAGAACTCAGTATGTTTCTGAAGAAACTGAACGTTCTGAAGACTCAGTATAAAACTGAGATACTTAAGACTCAGTAGGATACTGAGGAACTGAAGACTCAGCACGAAGATTCAGTGTATCAGTCAGTAGACTCAGAAGACTCTGAAGACTCAGAAGACTCTAAAGACACAAGACTGAAGACTGAAGATTGAAGATCAAGAATACTGAAGGCACAGTAATTACTGAAGACTCAGTAAGGTACTGAATGCTCAGTATGAACCTGAATGTTTCGTGGCACTGAATATATCTATCTGAAGGATGTAATAACTGAGAAGATCACGATTCCTTAGAAAATAGATATTTGCCAAGACATTCAAATTGAGACAAAAGGAACTAAGTCAGAAGTGTTGTTAAGGTTATATCAAACTCAGAGTTTGTAACCAAAAAGAGCCGTTGAAGGTGTCTACCTTTAACTGGAGACAAAAGTCAAAAAGAGAAAGACAACACTGTACCATACTGACACTGACAGTGACAGGTCGCTGAAAAAGATGTCAGATGTACAAAAGTTCCAGACTGCAAAAAGTGAAGACCGGCTACATGAAAGGCTATTGCCTAAAACGTGTTAAGGAGTTTCAAACCCTAAATATAGCTGTTTCTCACACACCATAAGAGGGAACTCACTAAGCTATTTCTCCAACGGAGAGTTTTCAAGAGTGACCTTGGTGTATGCCTATAAATACTGGTGACCCTCTACATTGTAAGGTTACGGGAAATTTATACGCAACTCAAGAGTTCAAACTTATTCTTGCAAAAGTTAAAGCACTCGAAAAACTTAGAATTTCCCAAGTGCTTCTATATTGAAGAGAGCTCACTATACTAAGCCTAGCTTGATAAGAATTATCCAAAGCTTAGTCGAGATATCCTAACCCTTTGCATTGTGCTTCATTGTAAAGGATATCTCATCCTAGTTGGAAACCAACCGAGAAACCCCAAACCCTTGAGAAGGTAGTTGGAGTGTGTTTGTTGGTAAGAAGAGTTGTAAAGAGTTAGTAAACTACGCGGAGTAGTCAGAAAACTCTAGAGGAGAAGTTAGTAAGCTACAGGGGTAGTCTGAAAGCTTGTTTGTGTTTGAGTAAGTAAACTACGGAGGTAGTCAGAAAGCTCAAGGTCGGGTTGAGTAAGTAAACTACGTGGAGTAGTTAGAAAACTCAGGGCCGAGTTGAGTAAGTAAACTAGGTGAGGTAGTCAGAAAGCTCAGAAGTGATTAGTGAATTTCTATGAGGATCAGAGAGAGTGGATGTAGGAGCTTGAGTCTCTGAACCACTATAATTGCTGTGTTGTTTATTGCTTTCCTTATCTATGCTTAACTGTTGCATTGACTTGATTTTGAAAGCATACTTTTCACTGATATTCAGTTGGAATCAATCCACTGAAGTTGCATGTAATTGAATCACAGCTTAATCACTATTTCATAAAGGGAAGGTTTTCAAAGAAAGCTTTAAACGAAAGTATAAACTAAGGGCCAACCATTAAGACGATCGAAAGTAGCTAGAATGAGATAGTTACCAAAACTGAACTCTCTTCCGAGGATTCAATAAGTTAGTTATCGATCCAAGCAACTCGAGATCTCTGACACTCAGGACTCGGTTGGGATTATCCGAGGTATCTCAAAGCGGTAGGATCCTTTGTCTCAAGAGACTTTGACTCGAGAGATCTGTGCTTCTCGTAACCTAATCTTGGATTATCGACCTAAGCCGACCTCGAAGAAAAAGTTTTAAAAATACTGAACACGTGTATTCCCCCATACACGTGTAAGACTCGTTTGCACCGGGACCAACAAAAGTGGTATCGGAAGCGATTGGTTCAACTTGACCACTCTTTTGTTGACCAAAGTTTTATTTTCAAAAATACTTGTGGTCTATCTGAACTGATCTTATTTGCTGAAAAAAAAATTCTTTTCAAAAGATCAGATAAAATGACTTCTAAAAAACTTCCCATGTTCTCACTGGAGAACTATGATCTATGGAGACTGAGAATGCAGGCTCATCTGTATTCCAAACATGAGCGTATGTGGAGAGTGGTCTCTCAAGGACCATTCCAATTTACTGTGGTGAATCCCAGAGGAACAGAAGATGAGAGAATTGATCCTAGAGCAGAATTTCCTAAGTCTGATGACCAACTGACTCCTGAGGAGAGAAAGTTAGTCAATCTAGACTACATTGCAAAAGACACACTATACAGTACAATTGATGATGGTGTGATGGGAATGATCTCTCACCGTATCTTCGCTAAAGAGATTTGGGATACACTATTTTGAATGTGCCAAGGCACAAATCATATAAAAGAAAACAAACTTTCAAAGGGCAATTGGAAAGTTTGATAGTTTTGAAATGGATGATGGTGAATCAATAGACAAATTGGTAGTCGATTCACTAGCATCATGAATGATCTAAATGCACTTGGAAAGAAATATCCACAAAGAGAAGTTGCATTGAAAATTCTTAGAGGTCTTTCTAAGAAATGGGATATTCATGCAGTGGTGATTGAAAACACCAAGAACATTAATTCAATGCCATACCAACAAGTCTTCTCTGAGCTGAAGGCCTATGAATTTGTAATTGATAAGAAATCCAAAAAGGCTGACAGCAAAGATGATTCATCATCTAGTAAGAATGTGGCTTTAAAAGCCAAAGATAAAACTCAGAAACTAGAGATTTCGAGAACCCCATGCCAAAAATCGGGATGAGCTTGAGGAAAATCTAAAGATCGATGGCAAGGAGGTTTGACCGGACTTAATAGTAGATTTGGAAAATACAAAAGCTATTACAGAACCACAGTACCGGAAGAAACCCGAGAGACGGATCAACCGAGAAGAAGAAGGACTGAAAAAGTGAAGGATCTTCATCCGAAAAAGAAGGACTCCAAGTCCAAGGAAGAAAATGATCGGGATGATGATACCAACAAATGCTATAATTGCGGAAGAAAGGTCACTTCCAAAGATGATTGTCCAGATTTTTAGTGCTAAGGAGAGAAGAGAAAGGCAAGCTAAAAGAGACAAGAAGTTCTTCTAGCAAAAAGGCCATGGTTGCGAGAAGAAGAACATTCCGAGGGGGATCTAGCTCTTCAGATGAGATATTCTCGCACGTTGAAAGTGATGACATCCGTCGATGGCCATTGAGAAGGTAAACTCTTCTTTCTCTATTGTTGCTCCTACACTAGCACAAGAGTTTTCAAGTTCCACCGAAAAAAATCATATTTTGACCGATGGATTCTTTTGAGAATCGATGAAGGACTATCTTTGTTTTGCAAGGCTGCTAAATAGAAATCAAGAGCGAATAAAGGAACCGAAAGTGAAAAAATCGAAAATGGAAAGAATCTAGCAATACCGAAATCACTTTCAATTAATGGGAGCTCTTGATGAACCGGATGTTTCGAAAGTACAACTCTCGAGAAAGAGAAGTTGATAATGTCCCTAAACGAAAAAGCTAGAGAAATCCATCAAGAGATTCAAATTAATCAGACTAAGTTCAATGACCTCTCCGAGAAGCATGAAACTCTACAGAATCGGTGAGGATAGTGCGAGAAGAAGTTAACTCTATTGAATAATGCATCTAATGTAATAGATGAAATTGAGTTACCGAGATCCGTGACTATAAAATCTGGATTGGGATACATTCCGTGGGAACCTCACAAGGTCATCCGAATGCCGCATCAAGTAGCAAGAATACAATCTTTGTAAAACCAAATTGGCACCTACACTTCAAACTGAAGAAATGCCCAAGGTGTTAGACAAGGGTAAAGGACCTATGGTCTCAGTAAAACTGAATGATCAGGTTAGAAAGCCCAAACCTCAGGTGAAGCCTCAGGCTAAGAATGCAAACTTGAAAGGCTCCACACTGAACCATCAGAGGAATCCTCAGATGAGAAACACTCAGCAGAGACATTCTCAATGAAAGAGACCAAGTCCTCGATATCTTTGAAAAGACCAGATTTCAAGATGCAGACAACCTGAACCCCACTTGCCTAAGGGTAAAGGTTATCTGAACCCGAGTCATCAAAGATTTAGACCAGCTGCACACAAGCCTAAGCATCTGAACAGAAGGCCTGAACCAAAGAAGAATTCAAAAGTCCATGTTCATGCTAAAGCAAGCACACATACACAGAAAACTGTTAAGGCACCTAGAGTAGTAGATGTGTATGTTGATGTTTATGGAAGACAAATTAGCCACTCTAAAGTGATTAGAGTTGTCAGACTGATTTGGATTCCGAAAGGTACATCTAACCTTGTAGGACCCTACACAAACTGGGTACCTAAGAATTGATCTGTTTTATGGCACTGATGTATAGCACTGATGAGCAGAGATGAAAAAGCTCCTGATATATGGTATCTTGACAGTGGATGTTCAAGATATATGACAGGATACAAGAAGATACTCAGTGACTATGTTGAACAAAGAGGCCCCTGAGATCACTTTTGGAGATAACTCAAGGGACATCTTGAAGGATATGGAACTTTGGAAGTCGACTTCGATTCATATCCATGGTATTTCATATGTATACGGATTGAAGCATAACTTGCTTTCAATTAGCCAATTCTGTGATAAAGGTTTTAATGTTGAGTTCTCTAAGAACTTATGTTTTGTGAAAGATGATACATCACAGAAAGTATTACTGACTGGTACAAGAAAAGGGAATGTGTATCTTGTTGATTGGAGTTCAACTCCTAAAGATACATGTTTAGTTGCTAAAAGTTCCTGAGATACCGATTGGTTATGGCATAAAAGAATGAATCACCTAAATTTCAAAACCCCTGAACAAGCTTGCAAGATTAGCTCTTGTGAGAGGGTTGCCAAATGAAGTGTTCAGTAAGGAACATATTTGTGATGCGTGCCAGAAAGGAAAACAAATAAAAGCATCATTTAAAAGCAAAGTTGAGGTTTCTACTGAAAGAATACTTCAGTTACTGCATATGGATCTTTTTGGTCCTATAACACCAGTAAGCACTAATGGCAGGAAATACACATTGGTAGTAGTTGATGACTACTCAAGATATACTTGGGTCATATTCTTACCAAGAAGAAAGAGACTCGAGATAAAATTTGCCGATTCATGAAAAGGCTCAAAGATTGAGAAAAATCTGAGTGTGGTCAAAATCGGATCGACAAAGGAACCGGAAGTTTATAAATCATATCATATCGATTATTGTGCGAGAGAATGGAATTTCACATGAAACATCATTTTAAAAGGACCCCTCAACAAAATGGTGTTCTTTGAAAGAAGGAACAGGATTTCGAAAGAAGTCGCAAGGAAAATGATAAATGAAGTCGATATTCCTAAAAGATTTGAAATTTCAAGCCGCCAACACCTTTGATGCTACTCTCTCGAATAGATCCATCTTGACCAAGAGTCAAGGCAAAACACCCTATGAGCTTTTGGAATGAAAGGAAGCCTCTTGTTTCTTTACTTTTCGTGTGTTTGGTTGCAAGTGTTTCATACACAATAATGGTAAAGATGAAAACTTGAAAACATTTGATAGTACGGTGATGAAGGAATATTCTTAGGATATTCTCAAGTCAAGAAAGCTTTCAGAGTTTACAAATGTAGGACTCTTATTGTGGAGGAAACACCTCATGTTGTTTTTGATGAATCTATTTGTGTTCGTAAGAAACATGAACATGACGCAGATGAACCGACTAAGAGGATCACCAGATTAATCACGAAAACAAAAGATAAATCATCCATCGAACTCGAAAAGAAGAAGTCGATCACTATCTATGATTGGAGTGACTCGGACTTCGAATAAAGAAGTTCGAGGATGGAACTCGGGATGGTGAGACTCGGGAAAACCAACACTCCAAAAGGTGACCAATCCGAGCAGACACCGATTCGGACTCGTGTATGTGATGCCAATGAAGATGTGGTCTGGTGAGGCAAATTCTCGAATCTATCAACCAAAGGGGAACAAATGTCTCGACAATGTTCGAATAGAATTTCCCATGAGGAAGATGATTCCCTTTCTCCTTACATTTGTTCCTCGAGTTTATCGATATAATCGAACCTAACATTTCAAATGTTGAGGATACTATTGAAGGGGGAACATCAAGAAGGAAATGGTTAGATAGTCATCCTACAAGTCGATTGTGGGTGATCTAACCGGAAGGTGTTAAAACAAGAAGGTTCCATGGTGAGAGTGCACTATTCTCGCCGCTTCCTATCGGAGAAAGAACCTCTTGAGATTGGTGAAGCTCTACAAGATTCTCATTGGATTCTTCGCTATGCAAGATGAGCTAAATCAATTCTCAAGGAATGAAGTATGGGAGCTGGTAGATAGACCAGAAAGGCACAATGTCATTGGAACCAAATGGGTTTTCAAAAATAAAAGAGATGAAAACAACAACATTGTAAGAAACAAGGCAAGGCTAGTTGACACAAGGTTATTCCCAAGAAGAAGGCTTGGATTATGATGAAACCTTTTTTTTGTTGCAAGCTTAGAAGCCATCAGATTGTTTGTTGCATATCTTTGCCCACATGAAGTTCACATCCCTATCAAATGGATGTGAAAAGTGCATTTTCGAGCGGTGTGCTTAAAGAAGAGGTTTATGTGGAACAACCTCCGGTTTCAAACAGAATGACCAAGTTTCTGTGCTCGGAAAAGCTTTGTATGGTCTCAAACAAGCACCCAGAGCATGGTATGATACTATTTCTCAGTTTCTTACTGACCATGGTTTTGTCAAAGGAACTGTTGATAGAACTCTGTTCAGGATAGAGGATGGGGAAGATATCTTACTAGTTCAAATATATGTTGATGACATCATTTTTGGATCTCCAAACAATCAGCTGTGTGAAAAGTTTTCAACACTGATGAAAGGCAAGTTTGAGATGTCAATGATGGGAGAGATGAATTTCTTTCTAGGTCTTCAAGTGAAACAATCAAAGGAAGGAATATTCATCAACCAGGCAAAGTACACCAGAGATCTAATTGCCAAATATGGTGTACAGAATTGCAATGCAGTTAGGATTCCCATGAATACTAACTACAAGATGGATCCTGATTCTGAAGGCAAGTCAGTGAGTCATACTAATTATAGAGGAATCATTGGATCATTGCTCTATCTCACAGCAAGTAGGCCGGATATAACATTTGTTGTTGGGATATGTGCAAGATACCAAGCTAATCCTAAGGCTAGTCACATGGAGGCTGCCAAAAAGATACTGAAGTATCTTAAAGGCACAGTGAATAGAGGATTATGGTATCCAGCTGATGATAACCTTGAATTAACTGGTTACTCAGATGCTGATTATGGAGGTTGCAGAATTGACAGGAAGTCCACTTTAGGAACGTGTCAATTTCTAGGAAGTAAGTTGATATCTTGGTTTTCAAAAGCGGACCCAAAAGAGCAACGACTATTGAAAATTTGAATACATGGTCAGCAGGAAGTCGCAATGCTCGCATTCTTTGGCTCAGACAACAATTAAGGGATTATAAAGTTGTAGCCAATGAAGTACCAATATTTTGTGACAATAATAGTGTCATTGCTATTTCACAAAATCGTTATTACACAACGGATGCAAGCATGTGGATATTAGACATCACTTCATCGAGAGATCATGTCGAGAAAAAATGACATAAGGATGGAGAAAATTCATATCGATAAGCAGAGAGCTGATATCTTGACTAAATCTTTGGCTGAATCAAGATTTTAGGAACTATCAGTTGAATTAGGGATGTTAGATCCAGGTGTATAGAGTAAAATCTGAAAAATTGAAGATTTTCAGATGCATGTAGTTTTTCTCATAATTCTCTTGAGAAGCTCGGGATAAAATGGAAATCTCGAATCGAGTCTCGTGAAACTCAGATTTCATCAAGATCAATTGCTCAAAGAGCATAATGAACCAATTCAAGATTTTCAAGATTATAACCGACATTTTATCAAGGTCAATACTCAAGAAGACCGATAGAGGGAAAATTAGTTTGAAGAAGTAATGACTCATGACTCATTTATTGCTTAAGTGAAACTCAAGAATCATTCGCAATAAATACAAAACACCGAGGAAATGTTTTTTGGGCGAGATCTTTGAAATTACAAAAGAAGGTCAATAAATCATTAAATGCTCGCTACATTTAATGACCAATGAGGTTAAAATGGAGACTTACTTTTTAGAATCGTTTTTCAGATACCCGATTAATCGTGAGATTAATATTAACCGTTGTTTTTCACCTAACCAACGCGATTCCCATGATCTCAAGCTATTTAATTCTTTGAAGCCATTCTAGCCAAAATTTTATCAAACCCTTCGTTCCAAAATCCTCTCGCAAAATAAATTCCTTCCTTTAAAAAACCCTAAACCCTAAATCTTCATTTCTTCAAAATCTCTAAAATGGCCCCAACCTTGTTTTAGAAATTAGCCGAAACAAATAAGCCATGGTATGAATCGTGTGGTCTCACGGAGAGTACAACCAACTCAAAGCATGAAGAGGAGGCTCAGATATGATTCGGGTGGCTAAACTTCCATTTAATCTAGTCGCAAAATCAACCAGAGGTGGAAGCGAAAGTGAGGTAATAGAGTTCATTATAAATATGGAAATAGATGAAGAGAAGATTGTATAGAATCTAAGATTTCTATTTCACATTTAGAACAATCGATGAAATATGTAGATTTTTTTGAGAGGAGCTCTATATAGTTCCCAAAAATCCGAATGATGTTTTTGAGTTGTGCGATAGAGGGAGATGATCCTCATTGTATATGTTGTAGACGGGAGCAAGAGTATCTTGAAAGGATTGCCGAGAAACCTATTAAATTTGAGGCAACATTGCATAAAGGCACTTAAAGCCAAGTACGATATTGATGGATAGAAAGAGCATAATGAGTCTTCCGAAGTTTCGAGCAGATCAAGACTCCCAAACTCCGATCGATGGCGGCGATTGAGGACTCACCCACCAAGGATTTCAACCCGGCCGAAATTTCGATCAAGGTGGTGAGTGAGCGAAAAAGCAATGTTTTAAAAAAGAAGGTTGATGGGACAATATCTATAAAAGGCAAGATCCTCCACGCCACCAAAATTGCATATTTTCCGAGATGTTCCGTGAGGAGGAGGATATTTTGCCAACTCTACCCCATTCCCTAGGTCCAAAAGTGATGTTTAAGCCCATTGTCGGGAAGAGGACTTTCAAGGGAAAGAAAGAGAAGAAAGTGGAATCACCGGTTCTTGTCGCTGAAAAGGAAACCAAACCAAGGGGGAAGGTGTTGTTGGAGGCCAAGAAGGAGCAGGTGAGAAATTGAAGAAGCAGTAAAACCTTGCTCCAAAACGCAAAAGGATGGTGGTTCTCAACCGATGAAGATGAGGAAAGTGAGATCGAGGAGATTCAACCCGAGAGCCAAACCGCCAGAAATCGCCATTACATGTTTTTGGCTCAAAGTTATCTCAAAGACACAGATCAAATCGAGGAGCAAGTCTTCTCGAGGTACTTTGAAACTTCACCGAGCTCGCATAAAATTTTCGTGAAATTTTCAAAGGACCTCGGACCTCGGAGAAATTCAGATTCCCTCCGAGGATAGGCTCGATTGCATCAAGAAGATGCCTGATTCCCGCCAAGGATATGCCCATGTCGCCCGTAGAGCCAAAGGGTGAATTCCCATCGAGGAGGCGCCACCGCACTCGTAACAAGTCATATCCCTCGAGCCGTCATTCCAAACCTCGTCAGGAGAATATTCGGCCAATGAACTTAAAGAGATCCCTACTTGATCCCACTGAAAGACCCTTCCATCGAACCCCGAGAGCCCGATGCTCAAGAAAGGGAGGGTCAAGAGACCGAATGGAGGAAGCAAGGGGGGAACGGTTCATTCTGACTGCCACTCCCCGAAGCTCAAAGGCTCATTCCCCGACCTCCAAGATGTTTCTTCGATTGAGGTCAATGTGTTCATCCTCAACAAGACTCTTCCCGAGATGCTTGATATTGCTTCATTCAGAGGGGGAAGATGGTGAAACGAGGAGAAAAGCTGCTTTTCATCGAATTTCGGGGGTTCAAAAACAAAGTCATGATGAAAATCTCCGATTTTGATGAGCTTGGAAGAGGGGCGTGGCCGAGAGAAAAGGCCAAGTTGGTGCCCGAGCTCCATGGACAAATCTCAAGATGGAGATGGGGACCAACAGGGGATGATGAGAGTCAATCTCATGATGGAGAAAGAGACTCAATCGATCAACTCGAAATTAAACATCCTGTGAAGTTAGCCTTCAGTAACTTTTGGCACAATTAATAATTATGCCAAGTTTATCGAAAGTTCCTACCTTTAAATCAGAATGTTCGATATGCAGACCGAGGCTCGATTGGAAGCTCAGTGAAGTCAGAATGAAATCAAGCCAAGATGTTCAGACCGAGACTCAGATGAACAACCCGAGATGGGAGGCACAACAGATGGAGAATGCTCCCCGAGATTGAGCCAATGATGAACAAAGTTGCTCGGGGATGGAAGAGGCATTGGCCAACCAAGCTCGAGAAGATTGAGAGGTCTGAGTTCTTCTTCGTAAGGCTGGTGCTCCAGGTCTATGACAGAAAAGCTGACCTCCATGGAAGCAAAGCTAGAAAACAAGATGGAGGGGGTCAAGGCTGAGCTTAATGAAGAGCTGAAGCAAAAGCATCAGGAGCAAATAAAAATTCTTGAAGCAAAATTGGCGCGAGAGGAATGAGATGATGATGAAGAACGCCAAGGAGGAAATGAGCTCATTGCTCATGGACAAGATGATGAAGATGTTCAAAGAAGCTCTCTCAAGCCAATTTGCACATTTGTCTGAAGAGTTCTCTGTGGCGAAGAACCACCTTAGACGGCTCGAGAAAGAGCAAGATCAGATGGCAGGGGAGGTGCGGAGTGTCAGCAAAGAGCAATATCACATGGACACAAAGACTCTCGGACTTCTTCCAAAGTATGGTTCCAAGAAGGGGAAAGACTCGAGAAGACCTCAGAAATTATGGGAACGACTTTGGAGGGCAAGGTTGTTAAAAAATGTTGAAAAAGAAATACTTGCCAAAGCCATGAAGGAGATTGAATTGAGAAGCTTTTAAGTTCAAAGAAGTGGTGTTTAATCTACACTCGAGGCCGAGCAAAACAATGCAGATGTTGCAATGGAGAAACCGAAGGTAGAGGGAAGGATTGGGACAAGTCGCGCAAGGCCGAATTGCCCATGAAAAGGAAGGTCTTGGGTGATTCAAGCTCGAGGGCAAGAGAGCAAAGGCTTCTAAGCCAATCGAGAAAGCCGATATTGATGATGAAGAATGTAAGAATTCGAGTCTCGACCTCAAGAAGAAAGTCTTCAACACGAGAAGATGCTCTCAAAACACCCATTTGAACAAGCTAAGAAAGTTGGCCGCTTCGCTTCTCGTGTACCCTTGATCGAAAAAGAAGATAGAAGAAGAGCGTAAAAGAAGGAGTGGGTTCGTAAGGTTCGCAAGCAAGAGGAGAGGGAGCACTAAAGTTAATCAGAATGGCCCCTTTTGATAAATGGATGCCTATCAAACTCAACGATATATGGGAAGAAATCAAGAGAACCTTCGTTCTACTATGATGTGCTCGAGAGAGTGGAGAGGGAGAGCTCAGATCCAATGAATGAGGCTTTGATTGATTATCTCCTAACTTTCTATCCAAGTACCTTCAGAGTTGGATAAATCTTGCGGATGAAGCAAAGGTACAAAGATAACCCCTCGTCCATATGTGTCCTATCCTCCTCCCAGCCGAGAATGGTCAGTTAACGAGAAAGCCATTTCTCAAGAAATATCTCAAAGATACGTCGTCATTGGTCTCGACAGGAACAAATCCGGATATCATCAAAGAAAGAGATGCAATCAAGAAGAGATATTACGGAATGTTCAACCTAGAAGTCCCCGGGCCGATGAGGTTGAAGAGAAGAAATCAAGAACCGAATTGAAGAGCCGAAATAAGAATGTAATGAAGACTCGGAAGATGAAGACTCGTAAGATTCATGTAATCTTTTATATTTTGTTTTTTTTGATTTTGTTGATAAAGTTTCATCAGAACTTGTAAAATCTACCTATCATCAATGAAAACTTATCATTTATGCTCAAAAGATAATATCTCATTATCTTATTTACATGTCTTTTAAATTTGATATGCCCGAATGATTGTCTCTGAGATTAATTGATTGAGAAATTAAGTATTTGGTGATGAATCCTTTGAGAGATTCATTACTGAAGAAATTGTTGTGAGAATCTTTGTATGGAAATTGTTGAAAATAAAACCAATCTTGTAATAGGATAAAACTGAAACCTGAGTATAGGTTAAGTATGTTTGTAACAAGATAGGTTTTGGCATCTTCAAAAAGGGGAAATTGTTGGGAGATGAATTTAATAAAAAATATGATTTTGATTAGATCCCAAAACCCCGAGTATTTACATGTTCGTAATAATCTTGATAGTTGAGTCAGGATTCAATTTTAGAGTATTCAGGATGTTATCTGCAAAATGTATAGTCAGCAGATATAGATCAGGTTAAGATCTGAAGAACTCAGTAAGTTTCTGAAGAAAACTGAAGTTTCAAAGATGAAAATCAAGTTTCAAGACTGTATGAAATCGAGATATCAAGACTCAAGATGAAATCGAGATATCAAGACTCAAGATGAAATCGAGGAATCAAGACTCAAAGATGAAGATTCAAAGATATCACCAAGACATCTCAGAAGACTCAAGACTTCAAGACTCGTAAGACTCAAGACACAAGATGTAAGATCAAGAATCAAGATCAAGAATATCAAGGCACAAGAATCATCAAGACTCAAGAATGCATCAATGCTTAGTATAAACCTGAATGTTCCGAGGCACTGAACATATCTATCTGAAGGATGCAATACTGAGAAGATCGTGATTCCTTAGAAAGTTAGATATTGCCCATAACATTCAAAGTGCAGACAAAAGGAACTAAGACAAAGTGTTGTTAAGGTTATATCACCGTAGATTGTAACCTAAAAGAGTCGCTGAAGCCGGTTTACCTTTTTAATCGGAGACAAAAGTCAAAAAAGAGGAAGACAAAGATTGCATTCATACATCGATAATCGACAAAGGATGTGTCGCTGAAAAGATGTCAGAAGTACAATTTCCAGACTGCAAAAAGTGAAGACCGGCTACATGAAAGGCTATTGCCTTAAACGTGTTAGGGAGTCTCAAACCCTAAATATAGCCGTTCTTCACACACCATAAGAGGAAACTCTCGGAGCTATCTCTCCAACGGATAGTTTTTCAAGAGTGACCTTGGTGTATGCCTATAAATACTTGTGACCTTCTACATTGAAAGGTTACGGGAAATTTATAAGCAACTCAAGAGCTCAAACTTATTATTGCAAGTTAAAGCACTCGAAAACCCAAGAATTTCCCAAGTTCTTTATATTGAAGAGAGCTCATTAAACTAAGCCTAGCTTGATAAGATATATCCAAAGCTTAGTCGAGATATCCTAGCCTTTGCATTGTTCTTTATTGTAAAGGATATCTCATTCTAGTTGGAAACCAACCAAGAAACCCCAAACCCTTTAGAAGGTAGTTTGAAAAGCGATTGTTGGTAGATCGAGTTGTAAAGAGTGAGTAAACTACATCGAGGTAAATGTAAAAGCTCCAGAGAAGAAGTTAGTAAGCTACTTGTGGTAGTTTGAAAGCTTGTGTGTTGAAAGTAAACCACAGAGGTAGTCGTAAAACTCAAATCGAAGGAGTAAGTAAACCATGAGGAGTAAAAGCTCAAGGAAGTGATTAGTGAATTTATCTCAAGAGATCGAGAAAGTGGACGAGGAGCTTGAGTCTCTCGAACCACTATAACTGTTGTGTTCTTTGCTTTCGTTTTTTGCTTTGCTTAATCATTGCATATATTCCGAAAAGCATATTTTCACCGACATTTCATTGGAATCAATCCATCGGAAGTTGCATATATAAATTGAATCAC
The DNA here is from genome assembly GCA_037126765.1 of Stenogyne calaminthoides. Lineage (NCBI taxonomy): Eukaryota > Viridiplantae > Streptophyta > Magnoliopsida > Lamiales > Lamiaceae > Stenogyne > Stenogyne calaminthoides. The sequence goes on from JBBCBC010000004.1 coordinate 22,101,234, forward strand.
AGCCTAATCACTATTCCATTAAAGGAAGGTTTTCAAAGAAAAGCTTAAAACGAGTATAAACTAAGGGCCAACCATTCAAGCACATCCGAAAGTAAATTTAGAACAGATAGTTACTAAAACCGAACTTACTCTTCCGAGGGTTCAAGAAGTTAGTTATCCGATCCAAGCAACTCAGATCTCTCAAACTCGGGACTCGGTTGGGATTATCCGAGGTTTCGAAGAAGCTTCGAGATCACTGCCTCGTGTAGACTTTGACTCAGAGTGATGCAGGCTTCTCAGACCAACTCATCGGGACAACTGACCCAAGCCGACCAAGAAGAAAAGTTTTAAAAATTTGAACACGTGTATTCCCCCCATACACGTAGTAAGACCTGTTTGCAGGGACCAACATGTGGGCAACAGATGTCCGCTTTTGAAAAATAAGAGATCGCTTTTGCTTCCTAAGAATTGACATGTTCCTGAGGTTGACTTCATGTCTATTCTGCAACCTCCATAATCAGAGTCAGAATACCCACTAAGCTCTAGATTATCATTTGATGGGTAGAATAAACCAAGGTTTACTGTCCCCTTCAGATACTTAAGAATCCGCTTAGCTGTTTCCTGTGTGGCTTTCAGATCAGATTTGCTTTAAAATCGACACATACACTTATCGCAAATGTTATATCCGGCTCACCGGGCGGTCGGTATAGTAAAGATCCAATGAGAGCCCTATATTCTTTCTGATTAATTTTCTGACCATTCTCATCTGGATCCATCTTAAATCCAGTCATCATAGGAATTTCGCTTCCTTTACGCTTTTGAACTCCAAATTTGGCCAACAAATTCCTAGTATACTTTGCCTGACAGATGAATATCCCTTCTGTATTATGCTTAACTTGAAGACCCATAAAGTAATTCATCGGACCCATCATGGACATCTCGAAATTTCTTGCATTAGTTTGCTAAACTTATCACATGTGCTCTTGTTGGGAGATTCGAAAATGATATCGTCCACATAGATCTGAACCATCAGAATATCTTCACCGCCTTCTATTCCAATAAGGTTCTATCAATCGTCCCTTTTGTGAATCCACGCTCTACCAAGAACTTAGATAGTGTATCATACATACCAGTCTCAGGAGCTTGTTTTAAGCCATAAAGAGTTTTCTTAAACGGTACACTTGGTTGCCTTTTTTCAAAGCCGTAGGTTGTTCAACATAAACTTCCTCGCCTAGTACCCTTTTAAGAATGCACTCTTTACATCCATCCGATACACAATGAACCCTCGTGGCAAAAAGATATGCCGTAAAACAATTTAATGGCTTTGGAGAGAGCGACCGGTGCAAAGGCTTCATCATAATCAATTCCTTCCGATTGTGAATAACCCTTAAAACAAGTCTTCATTTTATTTCTGGTTACGACATTATTCTCATCTCTCTTATTCTTGTATACCCACTTAGTACCAATCACATCTTGTTAGGTTGGTCTATCTACAAGTTCCCAAACTTGGTTCCTCTCGAATTGTTCCAGTTCTTCTTGCATAGCTAGAATCCAAAATGGCATCTTGTAGAGCTTCTTCGGTGTTGTCGGTTTGCCTTCAAAGAAAGATAACAACAATACATCAGACTTTCACCAACTGATGTCTAGTTCAAACCCTATCGATGGGTCTCCCATGATCGATCGGTTGGACGACCGGTTATCCAGGTCCTTCTTTTCTGATTTGCATCAGTTTGGAGAACATCATCCTCTTCTGATAGTGATTCATCATTAGAGATTGGGAGAGGTACTAAATACGGATTCACTTGGCATGAACAAGTCTCAGCTGATGTTGGACTCATCATAGGATGATGTCTGCTTGCTTAGGAACATCGTGTGTTCCCTAAACCGATGATGGTGCGGTTATTATTGTCTCAAATTGCAACTTCTTCATTGACGGTTAGATGACCTTTGGGGTCTCGAATGACCGGTGAATCGCTTAGATCAAGTTTTGGAACATACTACGCTACGATTGATCTCGATTCTTTTCCTTGATACTTAACCGATCCATTTTCCCGAGCATCGGATATCGGGTTGATCCGGCAACGCTTTGCTCGTTAGGCGATTTCTCTTCTTCGTAAGATGTCTCATCAAAGACCACATGAGGCGTTTCTTCCACAACTAGAGTTCGCCTGTTGAACACCCTAAAAGCTTTGTTGGATGAGGAATATCCTAAGAATATACCCTCATCTGACTTGGCTTCAAAGGTTTTCAACTGACTCTTCCCATTGTTGTGAATGAAACACTTGCACCCAAAAATATGGAAGTAAGAAACACGAGGTTTTCTGCCCTTCCACAGTTCATAAGATGTTTTGAAGTGAATCTTAGTCAGAGAACATCTGTTCTGAGTGTGGCATGCTGTGTTGATAGCTTCTGCCCAGAAACGGTTTGGAGTTGCATGTTCAGCCAACATTGTGCGAGCAGCTTCTTTTAGAGTTCTGTTTCTTCGTTCTGCTACACCATTTTGTTGTGGTGTTCTAGCGGCTGATGTTTCATGTTGTATACCAAACTTAGTGCAAAAATCAGTAATAAAAGAGTTCGTAAATTTTGCACCATTATCTCGATCCGATTTTTTACAATATCATTAACCTTTCTCATTTTGCAATTTCTTGAGCAATTCAGGTATCTTTGTTGTAGTCTCATTCTTCTTATACGAGAATACAACCCATGTAAACTTGGAATAATCATCCACGATTACCAGAGTGTATTTGCGCCCCACGAGACCGAAAGTGGTGTAATCGGTCCAAATAAATCCATATGGAGCAAGCTTGCAATACACGGATGATGGTCCCGATCCCTCGAATGAGGCTTTAACGTGCTTTTCCTTCCCATACATGTCATAGATATTTTAGTTTTGATGAATTATGCCAAAACATTATCAACTTGTGTTATTGAAGCCGATTTACGATAAATGTGTTGAGGGGAACGAGAGAACAAATTGAGGGGAACTCACTTTAATCAAGTAGATGATCGAGATCGACGAGGTCATAGAGATTTAGACCGACGAGATCGATGAGTTAGATGAGTTCCGAAGTTAACCGATGAGCCGCGGCAAAATCAGAAGAGAAGAAAAGCTGTTTACCGACGATTCCACCGATGACCTCGATCGATAGACCGTAATCGCATTTAGCCGATCTAATGATCAAGAGCGCATAAACCGACCGAAAAGAAGATGACCGTAAGATCAAGAGAAGGTTGCAAATCGTAAGAGAAGCAGATTTAGACCGACGAGATCGATATGAAGATGAGCAGATGGTCAAGATCAGACGATTGAGACCAGACGCTTAAACCGATATGCTAACCTAAATATGCTAATCGACCGATGCGATAAACCGGTATGTCGACTGATAGTTATAATCGATCCGATCATGTGAAATGATCAGATCAGGCGAGAAGAAATCAGATATCAGAAAACCGGAAATCGCGATACCGCATCGTAAAAGAAGTCATCGCAAGAGAAGTCATCCAAGTCATATTCATCGAGAATCGTAACGCCATCGATGATCGCTTACTCGAAAGCTAGTGACCGAGGGTCGATTGTTCAAGTCGTAAGGTTTAACCGAGTGTCAATATGCCCGACGCATAAGGTCCGGCCAAGAGAAGTCGCTTGAAGGCTCGATTGACCAAGGCTCGTAATGTAATCAAGACACTGGTGACTCAGAGAATCCTGAATGATTCCAGGGCGAGGAATCTGAGGAATATAGCCGTTAGAATCAGCTGACGTGGACCAATGAGAGGAAGACAACCAACTGAAAAGCCGCAAGAAGTTATTAGAATAGTATGGATTTGAATGTGACTCCATCCAATCCAGAACATTCAAATCCACACTATAAATACAAGTTCTTCCTTCATTATCAAGTGTGGAGAAGATGCAAAAGACGCTACAGAGCCAAGAGCCTTATATTCAAGCATTCCCACCATAGAACACAGAGCAAGAAATACACGCATATATCCAAAAGTGTTCTACCCTAGATCTAAGCACAAAATGCCATATCCTAAGCTTAGAGAGATTTTCCCAACCTTAGCATTGAGGCTAAACAAATGTAAGGGAAAATCTCACCCTAGTTGGAAACCAAACAACCTTATACCCAAACCGCTTGGTAGGTTAAGTTTGTAGGTTGAGTGTGAACCCCAGAACATCTAAAGAATCCCGAAGCGGAGGGTCGGCAATCCCCGGAGGGTGATAAGTCCCGTTTGAGTGTGAACTCGGTAAACATCTAGCAATCCCGAAAGGGAGGGTCGGAAATCCCGTGAGGGTGATAAGTCCCGTTGGTTAAGTTGGTTTAGTTGGTGCCCCATGAAGGGAAGAGTGGATGTAGGACGAGTTGTCCGAACCACTATAAAATTGTGTGTTCTTTACTGCTTTATGTTATTACTTGTCATATGCATTCGTTTATAAAGCATAACACACACATGAGCTTAAAAGCAAAAAAAAAATTGAATCACTCGGCCCTCACCCCGCTTTTTTATATGCACCGAATCAAACGTTTATTCGCGACGACGTAAAAATGGGTTTTCAAACGGACCATCAATTGGTATCGAGCGGTGCTCGAAAAGATTACTTTTTCAATGTGATCGCCGAAAGCGCATCTATTTTTAAAAACTGTCTCGATCCGATACCATCAATTGGTATCGAGCGGTTGTTCAAAAGGTCACCGCTTTTTCAATGTGGATTTAACCGATACCATCAATTGGTATCGAAAGGTGAGTTCAAACGCTCACAACTTTTCAAAGTGACCAACCGAATCGATCTTTTAAAACAAAAACCCGATCTCTCAGAATGCATATATTTCAAATGTTTCGCATCTTTATCAAAAAAGGAAATTGTTAGATATTTTAGTTTTGATGAATTATGCCAAAACATTATCAACTTGTGTTATTGAAGCCGATTTACGATAATAAAAAGCTGAGGGGAACGAGAGAACAAATTGAGGGGGAACTCACTAATCGTAAGTAGATGATCGAGATCGACGAGGTCGGGCAGATTTAGACCGACGAGATCGATGAAGTTAGATGAGTTCCGAAGTTAACCGATGAAAGGCAAAATCAAGAGAAGAAAAGCTAAGCCACCGATCGGACGACCTGATGACTCGATCGATAGACCGTAATGCATTTAGCCGATCTAATGATCAAGAGCGCATAAACCGATCGTAAAGAAGATGACCGTAAGATCGTAAGAGAAGGTTGCAAATCAAGAGAAGAGATGAGATGAGACGACGAGATCGACGGATCGAGATCGATATTGAAGACGAGCAGATGGTCAAGATCGACGCGGATTGAGACCGTGATGCGCTTAAACCGATATGCTAACCTAAATATGCTAACCGATCCGATGCGATAAACCGATATGCCGACTGACAGTTATATCGATCCGATTATGTGGAAATGATCGATCAAAGCAGAAGAAATCGACATCGAAAACCGAAATCAAGATACCGATCGAAAAGAAGTCATCAAGAGAAGTCATCAAGTCATATTCATCGAGAATCGTAACGCCATCGATGATCGGGCTAGCTCGAAAAGCTAGTGACCGAGGGTCGATTGTCTCAAGTCAAGAAGTCAACTGAAGTGTCAAGATGCTCGACGCATAAGGTCCGCCAAGAGAAGCAGCTGAAGGCTCGGGGACACCAAGGCTCGTAATGTAATCAAGACACCGAGACTCAGAGAACTTTAATGATTCCAAGGCGAGGAATCTGAGGAATATAGCCGTTAGAATCAGCTGACGTGGACCAATGAGAGGAAGACAACCAGCCTGGAAAAGCTGCAAGAAGCTACAGAATAGTATGGATTTGAATGTGACTCCATCCAACGGTAACATTCAAATCCACACTATAAATACAAGTTCTTCCTTCATTATCAAGTGTGGAGAAGATGCAAAAGACGCTACAGAGCCAAGAGCCTTATATTCAAGCATTCCCACCATAGAACACAGAGCAAGAAATACACGCATATATCCAAAAGTGTTCTACCCTAGATCTAAGCACAAAATGCCATATCCTAAGCTTAGAGAGATTTTCCCAACCTTAGCATTGAGGCTAAACAAATGTAAGGGAAAATCTCACCCTAGTTGGAAACCAAACAACCTTATACCCAAACCAGTTGGTAGGTTAAGTTTGTAGGTTGAGTGTGAACCCAGAACATCTAAAGAATCCCGAAAGGAGGGTCGGCAATCCCGTGAGGGTGATAAGTCCCGCTTTGAGTGTGAACTCGGTAAACATCTAGCAATCCCGAAAGGGAGGGTCGGCAATCCCTGAGGGTGATAAGTCCCGCTGTTAAGTTGGTTTAGTTGGTGCCCCATGAAGGGAAGATGGATGTAGATTCCAGTTGTCCGAACCACTATAAAATTGTGTGTTCTTTATCGCTTTATGTTATTACTTGTCATATGCATTCGTTTATAAAGCATAACACACACATGAGCTTAAAAGCAAAAAAAAAAAATTGAATCACTCTGCCCTCACCCCTGTTTTTATATGCACCGAACTGAAACGTTTTGCTTCCGCACGTGCAAATGGGTTTTCAAAACGGGACCATCACATGCAACACATGTCTGATCCTTAGAGAATATCTCATTCTGAAGACCCTCAACCAGAGACATCCTCGCTATCTTGTTAAGAGTTTTAAAGTTCAGATGACTCATTCTCTTATGCCAGAGCCAACTGCTGCTTTTGGAACTCTTAACAATCAGGCGTGCATTTCTTGGGCAACTGTTCCAATCTGCAGTGTAGACCGTTCCCTTTCTTGAACCAGTTAACAAATTCTGTTGAGTAGCTCGATTCTCTATAGTGCACTGATCAGTCAAGAACTCAATATTGAATCCATTGTCGCAGAATTGTGAAACTGATGACAGGTTGTGCTTCAAACCTTTGACATACAAGACTCTAGTAACATGTACATCATCATTCTCTAAGGTTCTGAAACCTTTGGTAAAGTCAAAGTTATCATCACCAAAGAGTACACGTGGGCCTTCTTATTCTGTGTATGAACTGAGGAGATGTTTGTTTCCAGTCATGTGCCTTGAGCATCCACTATCGATGTACCAGATATTTGCTTGTACACCTCCTTTATTGGCCAAACCCACACGAACCTGCAATCATATCAGGCTTTAGGTACCCCAGTAGAATTGGGTCCTGGGGGTTAGAAGTACCTTTCGGGATCCAAACATATCTGGCACCTTTGTTGAAAACTGAGGGCCTGATTTGTCTCCCATAAATATCTACATAATCATACGTCTCTTCATATGCAATCTGGTCAGTATGATCATTAGTGTGAGCCTTGGATGAATCAGAAGACTTGGGAATTTTCATTGATATTTGTCTTCTTTTAATCCAATGGTGCTCAGGTGCAGCAGCCCTAGGTTTCTGATTATAAGGGTAGGTACGACTGCTACCATTAAAAGATTCATATCTTTTTGGCATAGATGGTCTTAGCAGTTTACCCTTAGCTTTCTGTTAGTTAGGCGACATGATTAGGTTTCGGATCGATTTTCCCTTGAGAGGTAGTCTTTTTTCGATTCCTAATCACGATCAAAGTTGAGGGTCTCTTCGTAAGAACCGGGTTCTTCTTTCTTTATCTTCTCTTTTCTAGAGTTAGGTCGTAAGTACCGCGACCGAAGTGACTCGGTTTTGTGGAAATTGAAGACTCCTCTCTCTACTGAACTTCTTCTGGCAGGTGAGACATGTCTTCTGTATGATCTGTCAGGTGACTTACCGGTTTTCCTTTGATCTGAATTTCTCCTTTCTGATTTGTGATCTTCAGCACGATTATCTCTTTTCTTTTCTCTTTGGTCGTCTCTTCTGTCATCAAATTTGTTTCTTTCCTGCGATCTGTCAGACGATCTTCTTTCTCTTCCTCTGCTATTCTGATAGTCTTTGTAGAATCTTCTATACTTTTCCAATTGAATGTTTGATCTTTCAAGCTTTCTGGTGAGTAGAGCAATCTGTTCAGCTTGACTAACAATATTTCCAATAAAGTTCGTAAGATTTTGAGCGATTCGCTTTACTTCAAATGCTACTGCTTTTGTTGTTGCAGGTGTGGTTTCAGCAGATGTCTCATCATCTTCCTCTTGCCCTCTCTCAATCAGGTCGAATTCATGAGCTTTCAGATTTAAGAACAAACTGCTCGGTTTCATCTTTGATATATCCTGGCAGTCCTTGATCACCGTAACCTTCATATCCCATTTCTTCGTTAAAGATCTCAGAATCTTGTAGTTGATGTCTTTGTCGGTCATTTCACGCCCCAATCTCTCGAGTTTATTGATAGACATGGTAATTCTTCCATCTACCGGGTTGATCGCCTCGTTAGGGCAAAGATCTTGAGTTTCTCTAACTTAACCGGGCTTTGGCTGTAACTGTTGTCCTTTATCTCTGCTCATTTCCTTCGCAGATATCTCGAGAGAGTATCCCACATTCGCTTCGCAGCCTTGAGGTACTTGATCTTTTTCTCCGGTTATCTTGTCCATCGCCTTCATAATGATGTGTCCGGGTCACAAGATCCGATTGACAATTTCTTTCTCAAAGATCCATCGAGAATGACTTTTTCGATCAGGGTCTAACCGAAATTCGGATTACCTCCTTCAGCTGGATTGTTGTAGTAGATAATGATAGGTCCTTGTTCAAGAACTTCCATCATTCTACTGCTTATAGCTCCCAGATGTTTGCTCATGAGTATGACCCAATCTGCATACTCATCAATAGAAAACTTGGGTAGGTCATGATACATACCAGATGTATTATCCATGCTTAGTGAGTTTTGAAAACAGATGAATTTTGAAAATAGGTTTTTCAAGATCTGATCAAGTGACCACAATGTTTCTTCCTCAAGAACCAATGATACTCAAAGCCAGTGGTCCGTAGAACCACTGCTCTGATACCACTTGAAGGTCCCAAATGGGTTTTGTGAGGGCGGAAGTCTAGAGGGGAGGGGTGAATAGACTTCCAAAAACTTTTCGTGCAAGATCAGGTGTGAAAGCAAGTTGCCTGATCAGAAAGGCGAAGTGAATCGATTTGATCGATATCCAACTTATCGATTGCACGATGGCGATCGATTCGGTGTCTATCGGCTTTAAGCGATGTGCGGAAGCATGTTTTAAATTTCGCGTGAAAAACCGGTTTTTAAGATAATCGATTCTCGCAATTGCTTTTCAATCGATGACTAACGCGGTCAACTTGATCAGATCGGTTACTCGATGCGCATCGATCCTAACTCAGAATATGTATGCAGTTTAAACTCAAGTTGTGTGCAGTAGTGTAAAGCAGTTAAGAACAAGTAAAGGCACACAAGATTTTATAGTGGTTCGGACAACCAGTCCTACATCCACTCTTCCCTATCACAAGGGGCACCAACTTAACCAACTAGACTTAGATTATTGTGTTAGTCCAACACAGTACAACAGATGTTTAAGAAGTTGTCACTCAACCGATCCCAGAAATCATAACTAGAAACCCTAGTCTGAAATCTTGCTAAACAAACGTAACCTAGCTTTTGGTTTGGGTAAAGATTTGTTGTTTGTTCCAACTGGGATTCTATCCTAGTTTTGAGGTAGCCTTAAGCTAGAGGATAAGAATTCTATGCTAAGAACTAATTGGATGAACACTTAGAAAATAATCTTGAATTTGTGTTCTTCGTGCGGAAATATTGTTATAGCTTGAGCTTGATGATAATTTCTGTGTCTTCACTATGAAGAGCAATCCCATATTTATAGATCATGAAATCAAATAGCCGTTGGAGAGCAATTTGAATTTCATGCTATATTTGGTAGAATTGCGTACTTTTGATTTGACGTGGTTTCAGAACGGCATGGCGTAAAAGCATGTATGTTTGTCCTTTCTAGTCGCTTGACTATGCAAATACCGAATCCGCGATTATCGGCCCGCATGCATACGTTAATGTCTCGTTCTCATTGGTTAACAAGTACACTTATTCAATGTTTGCTTTACCAACTAAGGTTGACATTCTTCTTGTCAGATTAACATCGTATGAACTGGTGCACAAACAGTTGTCACCAGGTGTGAGCCGAAACGATCGATCACCACCGATAGAGTCTTCGGGGATGCAAGTTGTCTTATCTCAACTAGCAGACTCGACTGATGTAGGTCTTCTGGTTTCCTGTTCTTGATCATCTGGTAGCCATCTGATCTTCAGGTCTTCTGATTCTTCCGCTTCAAGTCTTCGCCTGATCATCTGACTATCTGATCTTCTGATCTGATCTTCTACAAGTTTTGACCTATACATATTGAGCTCCCCCTCAATATGTAACCTATCTAATACATCAGTTGTTCTATACAATAATTTTCAACTGGTAACCTTAGAATCAGTATTTAAAAACATCACCACCTAATGTGTCCGACCGTCCTATTACAAGTGTTTTGGAACTTTCATCAAAACTCTAAATTTCCCAACAATTCATATTCTTAATATATATTCATTTTATTTTTGATTTATATATATGGAGTAGTGATATAGAACCAACTATCTGATTTTTTTATGGAACCAGATTAATGAGGTGTCTTGTCAACTCATCATCCACATAATTAATTATACTCAAATATATTATAGAATGTTTTATAATATACTATACCCTAAATCATGAACCTTAACCCTAAATCATGAACCATTCAGGTAGGGTGAACCATGAACCACTCGGGTCTGGCCGGGTAATTTTTTTTTTAATATATATATATTCTCTTTAAAGGAAAACGACGTATGTTTTAATTGGAGTACTAACCTTATAGAATTGCTAACTACGTACTCCAATAACATGACCGTATTCAGGGCCATACTATGCAGTTTCATTCATTTGTTCCACTTTTTATATTTTTGAATGATATAAATTTGATTGTGTTTTATTTTTTCTTTGTCTTGAATAATTATTTTGTATATTTTAGGGAGTTGTTTTTGTATGTGATTCTTCTAATATGATGAATTTGTTAATCTAAATATTCAAGTTTTGTATATTTAATCTAACTTTGTGTTATATATTTAATCTGATTTTATTTTTTTATATTGCATGGAGTATTGAGGTAAGTAATTTGAGTTCTGAATTCGTTATGAATATCTATTGTAATTGTGTAATTATTTTGTATATTGCATGTAGTTTTTTTTTTTTATATTGCACAAAATATTGAGGTAAGTATTAAGTTATTTGAGTGTTGAATTAGTTGTGGATGAGTTTCTTCTAATTTGTTCATAGCGATTAATATTCATGTTTTGTATGTATTGCAGGGAGTATTGAGTTAACTAATTTGAGTTATGAATTCGTTTCCAATTTTATGAATTTTTTAATCTAATTTTGTGTTGTATATTTGAAATGATTTTATTATTTTATATTGCATGGAGTATTGAGGTAAATAATTTGAGTTATGAATTAGTTATGAATGTTTGTTGCAATTGTGTAATTATTTTGTATATTGCAGGGAGTTTTTTTTTTTATATTGCAGGGAGTTTTTTTTTTATATTGCACGGAGTATTGAGGTAAGATTCTTCTAATATGTTCTATTTAATCTAATTTTGTTATTTTATATTGCAGGAAGTATTGAGGTAAGTAATTTGAGTTATGAATTGGTTATGAATGTTTAGTGCAAGTTTGTAATTATTTTATATATTGCAGAGAGTTTTTTTACATTGCACGGAGTTTTGCGGTGTGAAAATAAAGATAACTTTATCTTGATACTTCCTACAGAATGACTTCAATATACCGAGGTAAGTAATTTGAGTGATGAATTAGTTGTGGAGGAGTTTTATTCTGATATGTTCTATTTAATCCGATTTTATTATTTTATATTTTAGGGAGTATTGAGGTAAGTAATTTGAGTTATGAATATTTATTGCAACTGTGTAATTATTTTTTTTATTGTAGGGATTATTATTTTTATATTGCACGGAGTATTGAAGTGTGAAAATAATGATAAATTTATCTCAACACTTTCTATAGAACGACTTCAATATACTGTTTATTTATATAAATTTTTAAAAGGTATATATATATATATATATATATATATATATATATATATATATATTCATTTACATAAAATAGAATATGACATATTAACATATCTTTTGTCTATAATAATATTTTTTGCTTATAATATTGAAATAGTTTTACAATTTCCTTCATAATCAGTAAATTATAAATTAAAAATCTCAAGTACATCATATTTGCATGAGCATATGATATTTATGTTTATATACCAATTAATTAGTACAACAATTAGATTTTTCAAAGATAAATTTATATATCAAATCTTGCGTAGATATGATTAAATATAACTCTTTAATATTGTTTAAAAAAATTAGATTTTTTAGAGATATTGTAAAATATACAAATATTTTATTTTCAAATATTTTTTTATAATAAACAATTGTCTAAAAAAAATATGTATAAAATCTTGCGTACATATGATTAGCTATAACTATTTAAAATATTTCAAACAACTAGATTTTTAAAAAAAAATTATAATAAATATTTGTCATTCACAATAGAAAAAAATTAATTCACGTTTTCGAATTGCGAAATCTTTCGTAATAAATAAATAAAAAAATATAATTTTTTTTATAATTTCAAAATTATTTTATAACATCAAAATTATTTCAATCCCGCTTAACACGCGGGTATACGAACTAGTATATATATATATATATATATATATATATATATATATATATATAAATATATATATATATATATAAATATATATATATATATAATAGTAGTATGTTACCTCGCGTCTAATTAAATTATTAATTTTTTTTACTAACTCTGTATAATTTATTTTTTTCGTATCATTTATATAATAATATGGGAATGAACTTTATCCAACGTAAAATTTAGAACAAGAGTATGTCTAGTGTGAAAATTTTCATGTATGAAAATCTATAAAATTGTCTTAAATCAATCATCTACACCCTAAACACTAAATAATAAACCCTAAATTATGATCTTTTCGGGCCGGGTGAATCATGAATCACTTGGGGCGAGTGAACCATGAACTACTCAATTTTGTCTTACCTTCACCAATTACAGAATGTAATTGTAAATTAAAAAAATTTCATGTATGAAAATTTTCATACTTTAGAACAATAGTATTGATTTTTCTTAGCATAAAAATATAAACCCTACTAAATTAATGGCAAATTGTTATAAATTAAATAAATGAAAAACTTGTTTATCCAATTCGTTAAGAATGACTACGTTTGAGGTCCATACCCAATCAAGATAGTTTTACTATTTCTTTCTGGGTGCTGCTAAATGGTAGGAATCATCCCGGGGTGAAAATGGTAAAATGACTTAACTACCCTTAATGAAATTGTGATAATTTCAATTTTGACGAACCATTTATACCCTAAATACTAAATAATGAACCCTAAATCATGACATATTCGGGACGGGTGAACCATGAATCAGTCGGGCCGGGTATAAAATATTTCATTAAGGGTACTAAAGTAAATTTACTCATCTAAAGGGTGTTCACCCAAGGGTGAATCACCCCATTTAGCATTACCCTTGCTTGATTATGTATACAAATAAGGATATCGTAACACTTATTTGTAGGAAGAGTTATAAATATTATCATAAATGAAAATTAATAGGCAATAAAAACGTCACATAAATCTTGCTTGTAATTCCCATGCAATTCTCTTGTAATTTCAAAAAATTCCATGCAATTCTCTTGTAACTTCAAAATACATCCAATATATGATTTATTTCCAAACACAAATTCTATTTTTCACAAATTTTCTTTCTCTTTCCGGTAGTTTAAGAATAATTTGTTGATTTTTTTTATTTATTTTTTTTTGACAGAAGATTAAACAGCAAGAGATCACTCAAGTTCCTGCCGAACTAAATCTTCAATCCAAAAAGGAAAACCTGCCTCGAACCAAGCGTGAGGAATCGAGGAGGAACTAACAAACTTCGCCAAACCATGTGCAACCCGATTTTGAGCACGAGGAACGTAGGAATAGCCTTGCACTTCAACCGTCTCCATAATGTCCCGTAAAGATGAAATTGATGCACCCTCTGGTCCCAAATATGCGGCCTCACTTCTGATCGCATAAATCGCGTCTTGAGAATCTGTGAAGAGATACCCCAGAGGAAAAACAGGACCTGTACCGCTGTAGCCCAGCCCGTAAAGCATGTATCTCTGCTGCTAACACCGAGCCTGGATTCCTGATTAATTCACCAAAAGATGCAATGATTTGAAGATCCTTGGAATAAACCACTGCACCCACAGCAAAAGACGCCTTACTCTCATCAAATCTGGCGTCGACCTTCATCACATTGTTCGTAAAAACCATGATCTATCCCACCGCGGTAACTCTTGCTTGCACACAGAACTTGATCTCTGAAACTGTGCGCTGTGTAACAACATAATCATGATAATATCTTAGCGCCCATTCCGCTGAGATAGTTGTTGGACCAGCCATGTTCGTCCCATGTTTAATGTCACAACGCTCTCGCCAAATTCCCCAACACAGCATAGCAATCTCTTCCAAAGAAATGATGTTGCTATCCTTAATCCACTCTAGTAGGTCAAGAGCACTCACCAGGCCCAGGTGTTTAATATGACACCACAGATGATGGTTCTTCCAAATATCTCTAATAGCTGGACAAAAAAAGAACACATGGACCATATCCGAAACCGAGAAGCCACACATGATACATCTCGGTGAACATGGGACATGATGCATTGCTAAGTTTCCTTCCGTCGCCACAAAGTTACGAGCCAATTTCCACATGAAAATTCTCACCATTGGCGGGATCGTCAAACCCCAAACTTTCGCCCACCAACTTTCAGTATTGGAATTATTTGAGGAACTTGCAACCGGACGTACCAACTGTTTCCGCCTCCAATAAAATTTGTAACCCGATTTCACACTGTAATGCCCTTTCTTTTCAGGGAACCAATAGAGTTGGTCACAAGGCAGGGACTGGAGAATTGGAGTGTTCCGAATCGCATAGGCCTCATACGGTAAAAAAGCTTGTTGAACCAACTCTTCATGCCAATATCCCTCAGCCGTAATAAACCGTGGCACAGCTGAGCCAGAAGCAATTCTTGAAGAGATGCGACCTCCGTCTATTCACCCAAGAATCACAGAAAACGCGAACCAATGAGCCGTCTTTGATGTTCCAACGTATCCCTGGTTCGATTAAATCTTTACTCCAACAAAGGGATCGCCAAACATACGAAGACCCAGCACCTGCAACCGCATCCAACGCATCCACGTGTTTAAAGTATCGTGCCTTAAAGAGACGTGCAACAAACGACGTCGGATCAGATATAATTCGCCAAAGTTGCTTAGCCAGAAGCGCTTTATTGAAATCAACCATCTTCCGAAATCCCATCCCTCCCTCGGATTTCGGCTTACATAGGTCATCCCACGTACACCAATGAATCTTGTTGCCCCCTTCTTTTGATCCCCACCAAAAATTACAACAAAGGCGCTCCATATCCTCGCAAACCGATCCAGGAATACGGAAACAGTCATGGCATAGGATGGCACCGCCTGCAAAACAGCTTTGATAAGAACCTCACGTCCACCTTCCGAGAAATACTTTGATCCCCACCCATCAATCTTATTCGCAACCCGCTCACGTAAATAACCAAATTGCAATCTCTTACTACAGAGGGAAAAGGTCGGAAGACCCAAGTACACGTTATGACCCTGGCAAACAGACATGTTTAAACCTAACCGGATGTCTTCCTTAACCTGTGGAGGAGTATTCTTGCTAAAAGTAATTGTCGACTTGTCGTAGTTAATCAACTGTCCAGAAGCTCGTTCGTACTGGACCAAGCATGTTTTCAAGTTTGCACAATCCGATTGAGTAGCCTTAAAGAAAACCAAACTATCGTCTGCAAAAAACAAATGAGAGACAATGGGTGCACCCCGAGCTATGCAGATGCCTCGAATCCGGTTTTCGCGGACGCTTCTCGTGATCAGTGAAGATAGTCCTTGAGCACATAAAACAAACAGATAGGGAGACAACGGATCACCCTGTCGAAGTCCACGAGTCGGAGTAACATTCCCCAGAACATTGCCATTTATTTTAAAGTAATATGAAACCGAGACAACACAACGAAGAATAAGATCAATCCACTGCGCCGAGAACCCCATTCGATGCATTAATCTCTCCAAATACGTCCATTCAATTCGATCGTATGCCTTGCTCATATCTAGCTTGAGCGCTGCAAATCCTGTCTTGCTCTTTGAGTTACGAAGCCAGTTCATGCATTCATAACCAATGAGAACATTATCTGTAATAAGCCAGCCTGGAATGAAAGCACTCTGCAAGGGGTCAATAATCTTAGCCAGAACCCCTCGAAACTGATTGGTAATAGCCCGAGCAATGATCTTGTAGCTCACGTTACATAAGCTGATAGGTCTGTAGTCCTTCATACACTTAGGGTCTTTAATTTTCGGAATTAACGTGATAACTGTTTTATTCCACTCCTCCATCGAACACCCCTCATTGAGCACACTAAGGACCTGCTGGCCAACATCTTGTTTAAGAACTTCCCAAGATTTTAGAAAGAATAAGGCAGGAAAACCATCCGGTCCCGGAGCCTTTGTTGGGCTCAGATCGAATGCCGCCCGACATACTTCCTTCGTAGAAAAAGGCATGCCCAAGACACCATTCATCTCCGCCGTAACGCATGGTTCAACCGCATCCGTCACGATACGGATCTCTCGATCACTAGGTTGTTGAGAAGAAAAGAGGTATGTGTAGAATCTGGTGACTATTTCAACAATATCATCACGATCCGAGGTCCACGTACCATCTTCAGATTGCAGCCCCCTTATAGTATTGTGTTTTTTCCGAATAGATGCTGAAGCATGAAAGTACTTTGTATTTCTATCCCCCGCTTTAAGCCACTGATTTCTCGACCGTTGGTACCAAAAAAGTTCCTCTTGTGTGTACAACTTTTCCAGCTCACGTTCCAACTTGAGAACCTCCTCTCTATCCCCGACATTATCTTCATTATTTAATTTCTCGCAAAGTTGATGTCGTACTTTATTTATTTTGTTCCCTGTGTGTCCCACCGTATTTTTTGCCCATGACTTAAGAAGACAACTACTGAAGGTAAGTTTAGCTTGCAACGACGTTTTATTCCCAGCAACCAACCATGCCTGTTGTACCATTTTCTCATAAGAATCCTCCATTAACCACTTAGCCTCAAAACGAAAAGCTTCAACCTTGACGGGATTAGATACCACCGGACGTAGATTAAAGTAAAGCTTGATCGGTCGATGATCAGAATGGTAGAAATCCAGTGTAGTGACCTCCATATCTGGGAAAAGCTGTAACCACTCATCATTTGCTAAGAAGCGATCAAGTTTCACCTGTATTAGGTCCGTCCCCTGTCTATTATTCATCCACGTGAACCGAGGGCCCTTAGAAAAGATTTCACCCAACTCCAACTCAGTAACCACATCTCGAAAGTCATCCATCTGAGGTAATGACCGTATGTCTCCCCCTCTCTTCTCGGAAGCATAAAATATCTCATTGAAATCCCCTCCCACCAACCAAGCTTTATGTCCAATCAGTGGCAAAGAATTAAGCTTTCTCAGCAGTTCCCATGAGTGTTTTCGCAAGTGAGCAGAGGGATTACCATAGAAACCAGTAAAGCGCCATATACAATTATCAAGAGAAATTAAACAATCAACATGGCCCGAGGAGTAGGATCGCAACGTAACATTTATTGAATCATCCCAAAAGAGTAAAAAACCACCACTTTTGCCACAAGCATCAACACCCACACACCCAACAAAATTGAATAAAGATTTCCAACTAGAGCCCAGCCGAGTTGAAATCTTGGACTTGGCCACAAACAACAAGGACGGTCGGTGCTCCGTAACCAGCCGCCGAAGCGAAAGGAACGCACGACGATTACCAAGACCTCGTGCGTTCCAAATTATACAACTCATATCAATTGGCGGGGCTGGTCCCCAAGTATCTCGTACTTAACACCAAGGTAACGAAGAAATTGACACACCAGAGGACCCAGACAAGAGCACAAACAGTAAATAACGGCACTGAATTAAGAGCAACCGCAAAGAAAAACCCCCATTGGGAGAAAAGCACACAGAAGCAGGAATCGAAGAAGATAAAAAAAATCCCAGAACAGGGCAGCAAAAACGCAGAGGATGCGTTAGAGAAACTCACCGTTGTCGGTGTTCGACGCCGGCGCACTGTCGCCGCCAGAAGCCCTAGGCGAGAGAAGAGATTAATTTGTTGATTGTTGAACTTGAGTGGTTTGTGAGTTGTTTCAGCTTTCGGGGGTGTCCCAGTTATACCGCGTTGTCGTTGCCACATCAGCTGAAAAATTAAAATTGGCAGGATTAGAAAAGATTTATAACCACGTGTCACGTGTGCACATGATCTCTCTCTTTTTTCTTTGTTCGCGGCCCGTTGGAGTTACGTGATCGGCTGACTCTGGAGCCTGCCAATCTTATCGTCCTTTTCTTTTCCTTTTCCTTTTTTTTTTTAGGTTAATTCTAATTAAATATCAATTTAATCACGACCTCCAAAATTATTGTATTGCAAATTAATACACATTTTTTTCCATCGACCGTGAAAAGAAGATGTGACTCGCCAAAACTAGTATTTTTGTTATGTCAGACTACACATAGGATGAAATGTCTAAATCATAAATATAAAAAGTATTTAAAAAATGAATTAAAAATAAATTAAATTAAATCTAAAAAAATAAAATAAATTATTTAAATCTAAATTACAAACCTTAAAAATTAATTCTCGTCGTCAATGTTTCAAAATTAAATATATTCTCATGTTCCAAAATTAAATGTAATCCCCTAGTTTCTCTTCTCCCATTCAATTCATTCATTATCTATTGCCACTCTCTGAACCCCTCACTTGTTGTTCTTATTGCAGTCGACCTCCTTAAACTAAATTTGTGAATTATTTATTGAGATTCGATCAATTTTGTAAAATGGATATACATTTTATTTTTTATTTATATTTTAATTGTTTTTTTTTTAAATTTTAACTTCTTTTAATTATTATTTTTTGTTTTAATTTATTTAAAAAATACTACCTCCGTCCCGTTCTTTAAGGCTTTTTGACTGTTCATAAGGATTTATGAGAATAGTGATTAGAAAGAGTTGTTTATTAGTATTTTATGTGATAAAGTGATGGGTAGTTGGGGGTAGAAAGAGTTGTTTATTAGTATTTTATGTGATAAAGTGATAAAGTGATGTGATAAAGTGATAAAGTGTATTTCCATTTTAGGAAAGAAACCTTAAAGATTGGGACAAAAAAAATGGAAAGAAAACCTTAAAGATTGGGACGGAGGTAGTATGTAATATTATGTGGAGTAATTTAAAAAAATATTATTTAATATGTATCATTCTAACTGACAAGTATATACATGCTTCGATGAGCCACATCACATTTTCCTGCCGGAGAAAAAAAAAATGTGTATCAATTTGCAACAATATCAAAGGTTGAGCTTTAATACAAAAATTTTGAAGGTCGTGATTAAATTGATATTTGGCAAAAATGTCGTGTATTTATTTAGAATTAATTATTTATTATTTTTTATTTTTTTTTGCGCTTATGGTGTCCAATAGTAATAATTCTTCTTTTGTCAAGGGATTGCGCCAAGGGACGGATGAAAAAAATATTTATAGCAAGGACACAGAGTAAGTAAAAATATAAAATAAGTTAAGAAATTTGTTGCTACATAGATTAAATACTCTATTATAAATTAAATTTATGAATTTACATAACTTTAAATATTTATATCATTAACTCATTAGCAATATTATGAAAATTTTGTCTCTCAATGCATACAATCAAAATACATTCTCGTCCAATTACATGGACGATACTTTATGATATTCATTATAGAAAATACTATTTCAACTAATTTAAGATTAAAATTGAAATTGATAGTTAAGAATTAGGGCATTTAAAAAAGAATCTAATAATATAAATATAATTTTTATTATATAAATATAGTAGGAAAAAAACTTGCACGTGTCCACGAGATGGGAGTTGTAGCTCCGTCTCTGGATGCGACACTAAATACGAATTTAATTTCAATAAACTTTTTATTTCAGTTTTCAAAAAAATAAAGAGACAAAAAATAGAATAAACAATATGATATAGACGAAATCGCGAAAGTTGTCTCAGATAATAGTAAACCGATTTGCTGAATTAAAAGTATTAGAAGATTAATTTTAATTAGAATTTTTAGTTTATTAAATCTTCTTCCGTCCCACTATAAGTTTTTCACTTTCCTTTTTAATTCGTCCCACAATAAATTTATCATTTCATAAATAGAAAATTTAATTTCATTATCCATAATATTTATTCTTATTTTTCACACAATACTCACTGCTCCACTCGTTACTTCTCATACATTTTTCCTCTCTTCTAATACCCAAAACTACCCTTCATTTTTATCATTTTATTATTATTTCTTAATTAAAACACCAAAAAAAAGGGGGAAAATTATAAAGGCACGGAGGGAGAAATATTCACGTAGATTATTTTCATTTTATCTTTTAAGTTTTCTATTTTATTTAAATAGTTCAACTGTAATCGTTTTAATTAGTTGAATGATGAATTAAGATTATAATTTTTCATTCTTTGTCTATTCTACGATATTCAATATTTGAATCAACGTCTTATTGTCTTGGTTAATTTATACATTCCGTTGCATCACAATGTTATTTATATTTTATTTAATTTCTTTTTAAATTGAATATTTTATTCGTCCCTTAGCAATTTGCACCCTAAAAATGACACACATATTAAGAAAAAATAATTTTTTTGTGTTTTGTTGACTTTCCAAATGGGATGGAGGGTGGAGATTGTGAGATTCTTTGTAATTTTAAGAGATGCAAATTAATAAGGGACATATCAAAAAGGAAAATGTGTAAATTGATAAGGGACATAAAATCACTTATCAATGTTTTTTTCTTCAGAACCTAAGAATCAATCGATGTTCAAAAATATATTGCGACTTGTGAGCCTTAATATTTTCATAAGATTAATGGATGGCAGTACTCGAGTCAATGACAATGCTTGGTCGGGTCAACGTGGATAGAAATGGAAATGCACGACTGCATTAATTATTAAAGTTATTAGAGAAAAAAAAATTGGTCCAATAATTTTTCTGTAATCTATTTTCTATTCTAAAAAAATTAATTTATTAATTTACGTTCCATAACTATCTTTATTGTCCAATTTTGATCTCATTTTCATCGAAAAACATAAAATTTTATCTTTTGTTTACACACACGTCACATGTCGGTTAAAATTGGACGTGAACTTAAAATTTCATTTTTTCCGCACTTGAGAGAAATTTTCCTATTCTTTCTAATTTTTAGAAAAATGAAATTTTCTTTTAACAGTTAGTGTACACATTAGATACGAGCTCATAAATCCACATTTTTAACCTATACGTGACTTCGACATGATTGAAAATGATAAAATTTTCTTTTTTTTAAAAAAAAAAGGGACCAAAATTGGACATTCGAATTAGGGGACAAGAATGAAATAGTTAAATTTTTTAGGACAAAAAAACAAATTATAGAAAAGTTATGGAATCAAAAAAAAAAAAATTCTCAAAGTTATTATGTAACAAAATTATCACGTAATGACTCGAGAACAATTTTATTTTGTCATGTTTACGATAAAGTAGTGCAGAACCCACATGTTACATGAAATTGTAAATAAACTGGGTAGAATTAATCCAAATATTTATATTACATCATTTGTTATATTTTGTCTTATAATAGCATGTGTGTGTATAATATAATTAGGAAAAATTATTTGTGATAGCCTAATTGATAGTATAAAATATGGTTTAAAGAGAAGCCCTCCTACGAATTTTGTTCATACTAAATTAATTTTTGTAATTATATCTCTTATTTTAATGAATTATACTATGTGTTATAAATATTAGTATTTGTTTACACTAATTAATATTAGCTATTTTCAATTAACAACATTCCCCTTTTTTCAATTTAACAATATTATTTGGTCAGTATTAGAGATTTTCATTAAATAATATAATATTATTTTTTCTTTTAAACCGTATCACTTGCACTAAATTCATAATATGAACAAATTCTACATGAAAGCTACTCTTTCTTATTTAAGGTTAGGTCTTGTCAGATTCAATTAAATGTATTTTTCACTCCATAAGTGTATTTTAAATATAAAATTTGTTGCAGATTTAAACATATAACTTATTTACACTAAAATATGCAATTTATTTTACTGGGACTCAAATTACACTTTTCAATTTAGCAAGTTGTATGTTTTAAAATACCCTATAAAATGCATGTTACACCCAAGACAAAAGTAGACTCACTTTTGTTCAAATACCCTTCGAATCAAGATGTCTTAGGGCATGTTTGGTTGGGGTAATGGAAGGGGCTATAGGAATAATTCCCATTAATATTGCTTTGACAATTTTTATCCACGCCAGAATGATAATAAGTAAGAATTGATTATCCTACTTACTCAATCCTTTTAAGATGATCTTTCGTTGTTGATATTCTAACAAAACAATATCAATGCAATCAAGAATCTCATAGTGATTGACCCATCAATTATACCTATTACCATTAGATAAAAAAAACATGTATAGAATTGGTTCATGCTTATGTACTTTGTTTTTAATTTATGACATTTGACCCTACCAACGATAATACGAAGTGTTTTTAGTGGTTTAGAAAAAGAGAGGTGCTAAATTGGCTGGGCAGAATCATTAAAGAGTTTTTGCCCTCAATCAAGCCCAGCCAAGAATCTGTCATTAATCAAGTCCACAAAGTCTAAAATAATATATTAAAAATGAGTCAAATAATAAAAGTTCATAGCATAAACTCGTTTCATGATAGATCAACTCTTACCATTATTATTTTCAAGTCATACTAAATTGACCGTTTTTTTCTTCTAAATTAAATTTAAAATTTAATTCTATAGTCTAAAACTCCTCCTCATCCGCATATTTGCCTCAAAAGCAATGTTTTGAAAATCGGACCGGATCGGGCTTCGGCTCGACCGGTTAATCGAACCTGGGTCCCGACACCGTCCGTCCGGTTATTAGCAGCAGCGGGTTCGTGTTTGACCAAAGGCATAACCGGGTTAAAAATCGGTTAACCGGACTAACCGGGGAACCGGTTAACCCGATTTTTTTTTTTAGTTCTACTTTAATTTAAATATTGCTGTATAAATTCATAGATTTTTAACACAGTATATATATATATATATATATATATATATATATATATAAATGGGTCATCCAATTTTTTTAAAACGGTTCAACCGGTTGAACCAGTGACCCAGGTCATTGTCCGATTTGATGTCCGGTTCGATTTTAAAAACATTGCTCAAAAGATGTCAACCCTTTGGAGGAAATATCAGGGTAAAATCCTTCAAATTGAATAGTTACGTACAAAATAAGCGCGTTTCGCGAGTGAGCAGCACCCAAGCGCGTCGGAACCGAGAATATTCGTCGTAGCGTTGAACGTGTGGTCGGTTATGAGAAACCCTCCGTCACATAATCGTCAGCTATGCCGTCAACTTATTCAACAGCCCGTACATTTGCAGTCAACCCAGTGCTGCTATCGCCGTTACCTGCGTTATATCACACATATCGCCACTTTCCCACTTATTTATATATATATACTCTCACCTTTCATTCGATTATTCTTTCGACTCACCTTTCTAAACAATTTACCCATTCATAATTTCATAACAAACCCACATTCTATTTTCCTTCTGTCTTCTCATCTGCGATTTTCAGGTACTTGAATATTTCCAATTTTATTTTTTGCTTTAATGATGTACTATTTGCTGCTTTATGCTCTTGGGAAAATTTGAAAATCAAGAATCCAAAGGTGTTTTGTTTCTTGTGTTTGTTTCTTTGACCCTTGTGAACAAATTGAAGTGATTTTAATTCTTGAATAATTTGACTTTTGGGTGTGGTCAAGCAGTTGATTTTCAAATAGTCCAAAATCATTTGTGATTTTCGTTGTAAGTTCTTGTTCTTTGTCAATAGTTATATCAATAGGGGTTTCAATCTGAACGCGTTATCAAGAAATTGTACCTATATATTGTAATCAATTCTGCTTTTACTTATATATTGTACCTATATATTGTAATCATTAGTTCATAAAAATCAGTTGATGTTCTTTGAATTGGCATCTGGTTCTTGAAATCGCTTTTCATTTCCTTTATAACGCTTTTGGAATATGAGTTTCTTGAATAAAAACGCTTATTTATGTCAGGTTATTGTCTCCTTTTCACAGGTTGATGTTTTGTGCAAGTTAGATAGATAAATTAGCCAATGTTTCTTGTATAGGATGGACTCTCATTACCTTGGATACACTCTCCCTGCTGCTGATTTATCCTACACCTCTTATCCTACACCTCCCTCTGTTCCAACAAGGCTTCTCGATTCGTTGAAATTCGATTCAAGAAACTCACCTAATTCGCCTTTCTCTTCCCATTTTGAGACCATTTACCCCGATATTCAAGAACAGCAGCACAGTTCCAGTGATTATCTTTCCGAATCTACCCCTTCTTCTGAATCCTCAGGGGACTAGGACATCAATCTTCAACAACCAATTCATTCCCCGTTTCAGCCTATTAATGCGAATAACAATCACAGCATAAAACACGCTTTGCTCGAATTGGAAAGTGCTCTTATGGCTCCAGATATTGATGAGGAAGGAGCAATGAGACATACTCGTTCTCCTGATTCTCAGGTTAGCAGCTCGTTCAGTCGAGCCCAGATTGAGAATTTTCACAAAGGGATGGAGGACATTGCGGTACAGGGCGGTGGTCCAAATGATCTCAAAAGGTTGTTGGTTGCTTGTGCTAGAGCTCTTTCTGAGAACAAATTGGATGAATTCGAAAAACTAATAGAACACGCTCGTGCAGCCGTATCCATCACTGGGGAGCCGATACAGCGTTTGGGTGCCTATTTAATAGAAGGTCTAATCGCAAGGAAAGAGTCTTCTGGGACGAACATTTATCGGGCACTTAAATGCGACGTGCCAGAAAGCAAGGACTTGCTGTCCTACATGCGCATTCTTTACGAGATATGCCCTTATTTGAAATTCGGTTATATGGCTGCAAATGGGGCGATTGCTGAAGCATGCAAAAACGAGGACCGTATCCACATAGTCGATTTCCAGATTGGTCAGGGGACTCAGTGGATGACTCTGCTGCAGGCACTTGCAGCCAGACCTAGCGGGCCACCACACGTGCGTATTACCGGGATTGATGATCCCGTCAACAAATACGCTCGTGGAGACGGTTTAACACTCGTAGGGAGGCGTTTGGCTGCGATATCCCAGAAATTCAATATCCCCGTCGAGTTTCATGCTGTCCCGGTTTTTGCTCCAGATATTAAACTAGAAATGCTCGACGTTAGGCCCGGTGAGGCCCTGGCGGTGAATTTCCCTCTCCAGCTGCATCACACCCCGGACGAGAGTGTCGACGTGTCCAATCCCCGAGACAGGCTTCTGAGGATGGTGAAATCGCTTTCCCCGAAAGTGGTGACGCTCGTGGAGCAAGAATCGAACACTAATACCGCTCCTTTTCTTTCGAGATTCAAAGAAGCTTTGGATTTCTACTCGGCCATGTTCGAATCGATAGATGTAACTATGCCTAGAGACAGGAAGGAACGAATAAACGTGGAGCAACAGTGTTTGGCGAGAGACATCGTGAACATCATAGCATGTGAAGGGAAGGAGAGAGTCGAGAGGCACGAGCTGTTGGGGAAGTGGAGATTGCGGTTTATGATGGCGGGTTTTCGGCAATTCCCTTTGAGCTCTTATGTGAATTCAGTGATTAGGGGGTTGTTGAGACGCTATTCGGAGCATTATACTTTGGTGGAGAAGGATGGAGGTATGTTGCTTGGATGGAAGGATAGGAATTTGGTCTCAGCATCTGCTTGGCACTGAATTCAGTAATAGTACTTGTAGTTGTTCAAATTAATTCCTTGTTTCTTTTTTAGGTTTGGATTATATGTATTGTGACACCTTGTTTCTGGATTTCTGTTGTACTGTTTATTGAATTATGTCAGGATTGTAATTTTAGTTTTTGATACTGGAATCATTTACTTGAAGGATCGCTGTCTATATAATTAGTAGAATAGCTTTGGTTAATTGGCACTAGTTTAACAATGTGTACATTATTTAATCATATTTAATTTATTTTAGTACTACTATTTAATGTTTTATAGGCAAAATTTTGTGTTAAACTATCCCATGATCTTATTTCAGTGAGAGACAGAGCCCCACATTCCTTTTATTTGATTGAAATTCTAATGTCTTGCTCTTTTCTGTCACTTCTTCGTTCGTCTCTCCAATGTCTCCCTTTCTCGGCTTCTTCATTCGTTTCATGCACAAGCGAATCCCCTCATTTTTACCTAGCAATTTACGCGTAATTCATGCCCCAGAATTCTTAGTGGTCGATGGATCTTGTTACTTAGGTAGGGTACCACAGGATATCACCAACGGATTCGTCATATTATTCTTTGATGTTTATGTATATGTAGGGGTGAAAACGGATCGGATATTTCCCGACCGATCCGGAGCCGTATCCGGTCGGTATCGAATTCGGTATAAAAAATTAGTATCCGGGCGGATACGGATAGTGGACTTCGGATTCGGAATACATAATATCCGATCGTATTCGAATTTTTCCATATTTTATCGAATATTATCCGGATATTCGGATTTTTTTTTTAATTTAAAAAAAAAATGTTTTTAAATAGGTTCGAACCTGAGACCTTTTGCCTCAACAAGTAAAAGCCAACCATTTATACTACACTATAGATTTTAATATATTTTATATTTTATATTAATATATATATATATAATATTATAATATTAGTACTTAATACTTATGTAATTTTATTAAAAAAAATAATCGGAAACTAAATAAATTCTAATTCCAGATTCATAGTTAATGGCTTGTTGAAAAGTGTGGTGTTGTAGTCTCAACTTAAAAGTTCAGTATAATATTATATATGTATTTTTAGGCTTTATGTTGTGCTAGAGTGGTGATAGTTACGAATGATATAACTTTTAGTTTCATATTATTAGCAGTAGATATAATTTTTATAATTTGCATTAGAATTTCTATGAAATATTGAATAGGTAGTTTTTTTTTTTATGTGTTTCAATCACATTTTGATGATTTTCGTTTGAAATATATTATCCGATTATAGTTATTCGAATCTGGCCCGGATTCGTCCTATTTCCGTCCCGTATCCGTATACCAAATATTCCGAATTTGTATCCGAATTCAGCTTTTCCGTATCCGACTCCGAATTCGAGAAAAAAATATGGTTTAGGATACGGTATAAGCACTATCCGTCCGTATCCGATCCGTTTTCATCCCTATGTATATGTGGGTATTTGATGACAATTCTGTAACACCCAAGATTTTCAATCACCAAAAATTATTAAAAAGAAATGAATAAATTATATAGATTAAAAGAATTAAAATTAAATAATTAAATATATATGTCCACATATATCTTAATACTATATATTGGTAAACCTATTTCAACCTATGTGGCGAAATCACGTCAGTCTGCGCAAAACCCAAATTCAACCAGATTATTTCGTTTCAAAATCGTGCACTCTCATTAAAAGTTATTTAAAGTAAAATTTTAATATAAATTATATGTTTTTATTTATAAAGATATATTTACATTATATACTATTATTTATAAAGATATGCATGGTTACACATATACCATTATATATATGTAGCTGCTTGCGGCGGTGGTTAATGCATCTAATTAATTATCAATGTGGGGATTGTGATTAAGTTTACTGATTGGGTAATTACTCCGTCGCAGGGCTGTGGGATCAGAATTGTTCTTCAATTGAAGTGAATAATTAAAGTGTGATTTCTTGGACGTTAACTTTGGGGGTTTATAATAAGACGATAATAATTAGAGGGGATTGCGATGAAGAGGTCTAGATATGATGATGTGTCTAACAACAATATCGGAGGTAAATAATTTGAAAGTTATGAATTGATTACGTTTATTGCAATTGTGTAATTATTTCAGATATTTCACTTAAGTTTTTTCATATTGCATAAAGTTTTTTGAAGTAAAAAAATTTAAGTGTTGAATTAATTGTGGAGGAGTTTCTTATAATTTGTTCACAAAGAATTAATATTCACGTTTTGTATATATGCATAGAGAATATCGAGGTAAACAATTTGAGCTATGAGTTCGTTATGAATGTTTATTGCAATTGTGTAATTATTTTGTATATTGCATGAAGTTTTTTTTTATATCGCAGACGCAAGATTGAAATAAGTAATTTGAGGGTTGAATTAATGGTGGATGAGTTTCTTCTAATTTGTTCATAGCGATTAATATTCACGTTTTGTGTATATTGCAGGGAGTATTGAGGTAAGTAATTTGAGTTATGAATTTGTTTATAATTTTATGAAATTTTAATCGGATTTTGTGTTGTATGTTTAATCTGATTTTATTATTTTATATTGCAGGAAGTATCGAGGTAAGTAATTTGAGTTATGAATGTTTATTGTAATTGTATAATTATTTTGTATATTGTGGGAAGTTTTTTATTTTTTTTACATTACACAGAATATTAAGGTAAGTAGTTTGAGTTTTGAATTAATTGTGAAGGGGTTTCTTCTAATTTGTTCTATTTAATTTGATTTTATTATTTTATATTGTAGGGAGTATTAAGGTAAGTAATTTGAGTTATATATTGATTATGAATGTTTATTGCAATTGTGTAATTATTTTTTAAAAAATTAGATTTTCTAGAGATTTTGTAAAATATACAAACAATTAAATTTTATTTTTAAAGATTTTGTATAATAAATATTTATCTGATTTTTTTTATAAAATATTGCGCAGATATGATTAGCTATAAATCTTTAAAATCCTTCAAAAAAATGGCAAAGTATAAGGTGAACAAGTTTCACCGACTTATATTACTAAATAATATGATTTTTTACTATAAAAGGTGTGACTTTTTACTATAAAGAGTATTACTCATAAAAAAGAAGGGTGTGACTTATATTATAGCAGAGGGTATCGTAGTGATAACTGAAGGGTGTGACTTATATTACTAAAGAGTATGTCTGCCAAAAAAAATAAATTAATTTCACGGTAAACAAGTTTCACAGCATACCACCTCTAACAAAACTAAATTTCTCAAAAAAATTGAATAAAAAATATTTGATATTTACAATAGAAAAAAATTCATTTGCATATTCGAATTGTAAAATCTTTCATAATAGATAAATAAAAAGATTAGAATTTATTTTATAACATCAAAATTATTTCAACCCCGCGTAATACTCGGGTATACGAACTAGTATTATATAAATATATATATATATATATATATATATATATATATACTTATTCATAGATGCATGCACGGTTTTGGTTAAAGGTTGTGTTGCACGGGTGCGGGTGCGGGGTGCAGATACGATACGATTCGGGTGCGGGGATTCGTAGATTTTCAAATTTTTAGGATACGATACGGCCATGATACGTCAATTTTTTTAATTTAATTATATATATCACCTGTAATAATATTACAAAATTTACAACAATTATATATAACACATGTAGTAATATCAAGAGTATTTAAAACACAAGTAATAATATCAAGGAATTCATCCCATAAGTAACAAAACAACAATTAAATCAAATATCATTAACCCATACAAGTCATAAATCATAATAAAAGATTAATAAATTTTAATATTTAATAAGTTTTAGAGTGTGTCCTTCAAATTATTAGTAAGTTTTAATTTTTTACAAAAAAAAAACCCAAAATTTAATAAATTTTACAAAAAAATCCCGATACGTATCCGATACGCGTATCCGATATTGCATACTGTTAATTTTTGAAGAATCCCTGCATTAGAGGTTAAAGGGTTATCTTAAAATTTCCTTGTATAATTCATAAAATAATTTCATATTTATTTTACGTACCTTAGAAAAAGGGAAAATAAAAATTATATATGTGAGCCTAAAGGCTTCTTAAAATATATATCTTCTTTTATTATTTATTTATTTTTAAAAAAATATATACTCCCTAATTTGACTTTGACTTCCCTAATTTTCTCAAGTTAGTTTTGGATAAAACTTTTATTCTTTCAAAACCCACGTAGAAATTGGACGATCAGGATTTCCTGTTACATAATGGTGTTACATCTCCTATTACATCCTTTAGATTTGCGTCATGTGTTAATCTCAAAATATCTATAAATATAAGAATAACATACTAACATAACCCTTTTTCCTATTTAGGAAATTATGTTTAATTATAGCAAAAAATTAATTCCTTCAAATCCATTCCAAAAAATCTTATAAACATATTTATAATTAAATAATTTAAGCTACATATATATAAATTAACCAATAATTAAATTTGTTAATTATTTAATTAGAGTACATATATTATAATCTTTATCTATCATATAAATTTAAAATTTAATAAAAAAATGAAAATTTATTAGAAGAAAAAAATTGTCTCTTATAAAAAAAAAATCAATATTTAAATTTTGCAAGCAAACTCTATACTTAATACATATAAAAGTTTTACGAGTTAAGATCAAATTTGTATGTACTTAAAATTAAATTTGATGTAATTAATATAACATTTATATATAACTAAAAACTGTAAAAAAATTATAATTTTTTTAAAAATATAAATACTTTAACTAATGGGAGTAATAAATTTATAAGAAAATTATAAATTTTTACAAGAAAATTCTTGCAAAACACACATATATAAAATATAATAATAAATTAAAATTAAAACTTATTTTATAAAATTTATTATGATATTTTAGAAGGAAAAAAATTAACGTCTATACAACATAATAATATATTAAAATCAAAAGTTACGTTGTAATAATAAAATTGATAAAGTTTACAATTTCATATCATATTATAAATATAAAATTAAGTTATAGTAATACTTTTACGTTATTTATTATGATATTATAATTTAATTATAAATTTTATATCATCATCATATTATAATTTTATATCATTATCATACTATAATTTATAAATTTTATATCATTACCATTATCATACTATTATTTTTGTAGGAGTAATATTATAAATTTATAATATTATAATTTAAATTAAAGTTATAATGTTATAAATGTAAAAATTTATAATTTTCTTATAAATTTATTACTCCTATTAGATAAAATATTTACATTGTTACAAATTTTATATTAATACATAGAAATTTATAGTATTAATTATCGAGTTTACTTGTAAAATTTTATGATGTTTTTAAGTATATATATATATATATATATATATTTTAATAACACATGTTGTCAGTTTTTTTTCTTCTAATAAATTTTTATTTTTTATTAAATTTTAGATTTATAAGATAGATAAAAATTATAATATACGTATTCCAATTAAATAAAAAACTTAATTATTAATTAATTTATATATGTGTAGCTTAAATTAAATAACTATGAATATGTATATAAGATTTTTTTAAATGGAATTTTGAAGGAATTATTTTTTTGCTAAAATTAAACATAATTTTCTAAATAGGAAAAAGAGTTATGTTAGTATGTTATTCTTTTATTTGTAGATATTTTGAAATCAACACATGACGCAAATTTAAAGGATGTAACATGAGATGTAACACCATTGTGTAACAGGAGATCCTGACCGGCGGTCACCCCCCTTGGGATTGAATTTTTTTGTATTATATGTGTCAAAAACTTAACACTTATGCCTTAAAATCGTTAAATTTTGTCATTTCGCCCCCATTGGGATTTTAAAATTCCGCTACCCTTACCTAATGGAAAATTTCGCTCCCTTGGGACGAAATCCTGGATCCGTCCCTGACTAAGCTTATTTTAAACATCTTATAAGCTATAACAACTTATAAGTTATTTTAAAAGCTTATAAGATGTAATTTTTAAGTAAGTTTATAAGTTGTTAAAGTGTTTAGCTAATACAACTTATAAGTTCTTTAATAATTTTTTAATTTTTTTAATATAATTTTTTTTTTGAATTTTTTTTTTCTGAATTAAAAAAAATTCGAAAATAATTTTTTTCTGAATTTTTTTTTTCTGAAATTTCGAAATTCTTTTTCAGAAAATATATTTTTCCAGAAAATAATTTTTTTTCAAATTTTTTTTTCCAGAAAATAATTTTTTTTTCGAAATTTTTTTATCCGGAATTTTTTTTCCAGAAAATATATTTTTTTTTAAATACTTTTTTTTTTCAAAAATCTATTTTCCCAGAAGATTTTTTTTTAGAAATTTTTTTCCAGAATTTTTTTTGGGATTAAATTTTTTGCCACCAAATTACTTTGGGCCGATTTCAAATTAGTCCACCAGTTACCACATTTTGATATACACCCTGTATGTTTCAATTTTTTTTTTATTTTGGTTCCAAAAACCGGTCAAACCGGTTGATCAACAAGTAAACAGTACACGTGAAAATTAATTTTTATTTTTATTTATTTTTTGGCCGCCACATGTGTAATTCCTAATTTCAAATGGGTTTCCGGTCAGGTCGGGTTTCCGGTCGGGTCTAAGTATTTTTTTTATATAATACACCTGGGTCGGACCCAGGTTTAAACCGACCCGAATCCGAAAAACTCATATATCCTTCAAATCCCATTTCATCATCATCAAGCTATCAACATTCAACAATGGCTTCTTCTCCCCTCCTATACCCGAATCCGAAAAGCCCTTAAACCACAAATTTGAATTAAAATATTAGAAACTCTTCAGATTCTTCGTCAATAATTAAATTAAAAACACACACAACCCAACTCTCAAAAGAAAGAAATTGTAAGAACCAGAGAGAGAGAAATCGTGCGAAAACCCTTGTTCTTCGAAAATCAAAGGCGAATCGAAATCTGCTAACATTGAGTTTGTTAGCCGCCTGTTTGTGAATCGAAATCACATTCATCCCTAGCCCCAAAATTCTGGAATTGCCCCTGGCGAGGCCGTTGCGGAAATCGTTTGACACGCAGGAGAACATGAACTGCGGCAATTCGATTCGATTCGAAAGCAGGGAGTCCTCGAAGTATCCGCTGTTGGTGATGTAGTCGGTGAAGAAAGGATTGCCGCCGCAAGTTTCGGTGGCGCAGCCGGGTCGGGCCGGGCCGTCGCAGGAGATGCAGCCTCCGAGGCCGGCTAGCGGGCATTTGGGGGAGTCGCAGTGGATTGGGGCGTAGGAGGTGGAGGTGTAGTTGTCGCAGCTGATCCAGAGGTGGCGGCCGCCGAGGTCCACGACGGCGTTGATGGTGGCGCGGCGGCTGCCCATTTGGAAAGTGGTGTAGATTTGGGAGGTTTTGGGGTCTTTATGGAGAGGGAGGGTTAGGGAGTGGTTTTGGGCGGCGCCGGCGGTTGCAGAGATGAGGATGGTGAGGAATAGGAGGGGAGAAGAAGCCATTGTAGAATGTTGAAAGCGAAGGTTTGGGGATTTGAGGTTTATAGGTGTATTAATTATATTAAAAAAATAAATTGTTTTACTTAAACCCGACCGGGTCGATTTAATTGATTCGGTCAGACCCAGGTGTATAATTAATAAAAGGGAAAAAAATTATGCTTAGATCCGACCCGGCCCGGAAACCCGCCCGAACCGACCCGGATAATAAATGGTTTAAATATAAATGAAAAATAAAATATAAATGAATTACACATGTGGCACAATAAAAATAAATAAAAATACAAATTAATTTCCATGTTTACTGTTCACCGGTTGACCAACCGGTTTGACCGGTTTTTGGGGCCAAAATAAAAAAAAGTTGAAATGTACAAGGTGTATATCAAAATGTGGTAACTGATGGATCAATTTCAAATCGGCCCAAAGTTACTGGGTGACAAAAAATTTAATTCTTTTTTTTTTTTTTTGCAAGAACAAAAAAACGGGCCGGGTTGGATTGAATTCGGACTGGGTTTGGGCCGGGATGAGTTGAAATAGAATAGAACTTATATAATTTTTGTAAAATAAGTTGGGACATCCCAACTTATTTTTTTGGAGCTTATAAGCTCTAAAGAGCTTATTTTTAGATCTTATAAGATGTTAGACATCTTATTTTACCAAACAAAATTATTGAACTTATAAGCTTCTAAATAACTTATAAGATGTTTTAAAGAGCTTATAAGCTGTGTCAAACACCCTCTTAATAGATCAATTAAATAAGATGAGAAATAATAATAAAAAGTTCATGCCTTAAAAAGCTTAGTAAATCATTATTAAGAATCGTATTCGCGGGAGTTATCAGAAGGAAGCACGCGAAAGGAAGAGTTTTATGTTCCAAAAGAACAACGCGCAAAAGGCTGTTCAATCAAACAAAAAATTCTCGAGTAAGTCTTCCTATACTATTTTTTCGCTCCTTTCTTTTATGAAAACAAACAATACAACGTAAATATTCAATAAAATTCCAGAATTTTAGAAGTTGAGATTTTTCCCCTCTTTTCTTTTTTTCTTTACCACTTTTAATATGCTCTTCATTTATTTTTTTTCCTATTCAACAATACTTACTTTAGAAATCATGAGACTCATCATTGTGTTATATTTCCAAAAATATTAGAAGTCGGAGTATGTTCTGTTTTGGAAGTCGTGTATGTTATGTTTCCAGAATTTTATGTTGAATTTTTGTTTAAAGAAAACTGATCTTAAAAGTCATTAGCATGAGATATTATTTCCTAGAAATTTTAGAAGCCGAAATTTTGAGAAATATACAGATTGAAATTTTTGTCATGTTTCCTTTAATTGTGCAGTGAGATAGATAGTTGAAGTGCAACACAATGTGATAATAGTTCAAGGTTTTCAAACAAGGCAAATCTTCCTTGGAAGTATAATTTGTTGTGGGATCCAAGGAATGCTATTTCTGTAACATACATATTTTGTAATAAAGTTACAACATGGGGCATTTACAAAGCAAAACAACATCAAATTGGTGACAACCGGAATGCAAAGAAATGCCTAAGTGTCCAGAAAATGTTAAAAAAATAACTAAACTATGACAAGGTGCCTAACATTGAGGACTTTGATGACATGGAAGATGAATATGTTGGGGAATTGGAAGTAAATGCCCTTGGAAAATGTTAGAATAATAAGTATAGATGGACCTTTAGTGGGCCTTTATTAGAATAGTCTATTCACTTGTATATATATATATGTGTGTACTCTTGACCTAATTCAATACATAGAAAATTCTCCCACACTATGTCTTTTGATTATAGCATAACATGGTATCAAGAGCATGGTTTCAGAATTTGAAATTAGGGCTAGTTAATTTATGAAATTAGGGTTTGAAGAAAACTAGGGTTTGTGCAAGGATTTGGGGTTTCACGTTTTCTGGCCACCTCCGATCGACATCGCCGGCACAGGGAGGTTCCCCGTCGTCCGGCAACCCTTCGCCGGAGGCGGCGCGTGTGAGACTCACGCGCCGTCGAGAGTTTTTTCCTGCTGCCACTTGCGGCGGTGCATGGAGGCGCGTCCGTTGCCGGAATTTTCTCCTCCGACTTTTGTTGAGCTCGCCTCGTCGAGCTCTTTCTGTTGGTGTACCTGTTTGGGTCAACATCCGAGTGGTGTGTGATTTCATTTTTGGGTACAGATTTTGTGAAATTTTGGATTTAATTTGTTGCATTTCTGGAATTGTTTCTTTTGGTTGGTTTGTAGTTTTGAAGATAAAATGTCTTCTGTGGAGTGTCGTTATTGTCATGGGATTGGACATATCAAAGGAGATTGTCCAAAATTGCGCAATAAATTTGACCACTTTAATGGTTCTGTCACTATTTCTACTAGTGAGTATGCAAGGTTGCTGCAATTTTGGGAAGTGAATCAGTCAAAAGCAAGTTTTGTTACCACTGTTGCCGAGTCAGGTAATTTTAATGCATGTCTTGTTTCCTCATCATCCAAATGGGTCATTGATTTCGGTGCCACGAGATCACATGACAGTAATCCAAACTTGTTCTCTACCTTTACCCACATAAAACTGCATTTCCTGTTACTTTAGCCGATGGTTCACAATCTCGTGTTATTGGATCGGGAACTGTCAACCCGACATCATCCCTATCCTTGTCATCTGTTCTTAGTCTCCCTGAACTCTCGTTTAATTTGGTTTCTGTGAGTAAACTTACTCGTAATCTTAATTGTTGTGTCTCATTCTATCCTGATCATTGCTTGCTTCAGGATCTTACGACGAAGAAGATTATTGGTAAGGGACATGAATCTGGCGGCCTCTACATCCTTGAGACACATCAGACTAATTCAAGAAGATGTGCGGGGAACCGTCACTCCCATGGATGCACATCGTCGGTTGGGTCATCCTTCTCTTCCTTTGTTGAAGAAACTGTGTCCGCAGTTTTCTCAGTTGTCATCTCTAGATTGTGAATCTTGTCATTTTGCTAAGCATCATCATATTAGTTTGAGTCCTCGAGTCAATAACTGAGCAAGTGCTCCTTTTGAGTTAGTCCATTCTGATGTTTGGGGTCTATGTCCAGTTACATCGAAACCTGAATTTCGTTATTTTGTCACCTTTGTTGATGATCATTCTCGTATGACATGGTTATATTTGATGAAAAATCGTTCTGAGTTATTTACTCATTTTTTTGCCTTTTGTGCTGAGATTAAGACTCAATTTGGTGTGTCTGTGGAAAACTCGCCAAGTGATAATGCTAAGGAGTATCTCTTCAAACATTTCATTGTTATATGCTGCATAATGGCATTCTCCACCAAACATCGTGTGTTGATAAACCGTCTCAAAATGGTGTGGCTGAGAGAAAGAATAGACATCTTCTTGAAACAACTAGAGCCTTGTTATTTTCCATGCAAGTACCTAAAACATTTTGGGTTGATCTTTGTTTTACCGCTTGTTTTCTTATAAATCGCATGCCTTTCTACGGTTCTTGGTGGTAAAACTCCTTTTCATGTTCTATTTCCATCTAAGTCCTCGTTTCCTATTGAGCCTAGAATATTTGGTTGTACTTGTTTTGTTCGGGATGTTCGACCTCAGGTCACAAAATTAGATCCAAAATCTTTGAAGTGCATTTTCTTGGGTTATTTTAGGGTGCAAAAGTGGTTATCGGTGTTTTCGTCCCTAGTCTCAACAAGTATCTTCAGATCACGATGTTGCCTTTTTCCGAGCATACACCATTCTCTCATTCCACTCCTCCTCCCAATCGGGGAGGATATAGATTTTTTGATATATCAGATTCCTCTTCCGGTGATACCTCCATTCGACTCCACTCGCCACCTATCATACAAACGTATTTCGCCCCCTCCACCTCCTGTTCTCGCCATCACGATTTGGTTCCCGATATGCCAGCTTCATGTCCTGATGAGCCAATATCTTCGTCAACAGATCCTCCTCCAAGTGATGATCTTCCCATTGCTCTTCGAAAAGGTAAACGTTCTTGCACTTATCCCATTTCCTCTTTTGTTTCATATGATCACTTATCCCCTTCCTCTCGAGCTTTTGTTTCTTCTCTCTAAAATGTTCCTAAAACCGTTCAAGAAGCTTTGGCCCATCCCGGTTGGCGTAATGCCATGATTGAGAAAATGAATGTGTTAGATACTACTGGCACTTGGGTTTTGGTGGATCTTCCTGCAGGTAAACGATCTATTGGCTACAAATGGGTGTTTTCTGTTAAAGTTAATCCTGATGGTTATGTGGCTCGGTTGAAAGCTCGCCTTGTTGCCAAAGGTTATGCTCAGACTTATGGTGTTGACTATTCTAACACCTTTTCTCCTGTTGCCAAACTTACCTCGATTAGGCTCTTGATTTCGATGGCCGCTACTCATCATTGGCCTTTACACCAGTTGGACATCAATAATGCCTTTCTCCATGGTGATCTCGTTGATACTATTTATATGGAGCAACCACCTGGTTTTGTTGCTCCGGGGGGGACTCATAAGGTATGTTATCTTCAGAAGTCTTTGTATGGTTTGAAACAGAGTCCTCGTGCATGGTTTGGTACTTTTACTCGTGCTGTTGAGAAGTTTGGCATGAAGCAAAACAAATCTGATGATTCTGTTTTTTATATGCGTTCTGAGGGTGATATTATCTTGATGGTTGTGTATGTGGATGATATTGTGATCACTGGGAGTGATGTTAAAGGAATTGCATCTTTGAAAGCTTTCCTTCCTACTCAGTTTACTACCAAGGATTTGGGGACACTTAAGTATTTTCTTGGTGTTGAAGTGAGTAGGAGTAAGAAGGAATTTTTTCTGTCTCAAAGAAAGTATGTGCTTTCGATTTGCTCAAACAGAAAACTGGGAGCTAAACCATGTAGCTCTCCAATGGTTCCCAATTTGCAGCTTACAAAAGAGGGTGTGTTATTTGATGATCTCG
Source organism: Stenogyne calaminthoides (assembly GCA_037126765.1). NCBI lineage: Eukaryota > Viridiplantae > Streptophyta > Magnoliopsida > Lamiales > Lamiaceae > Stenogyne > Stenogyne calaminthoides. The sequence continues at coordinate 22,139,613 of JBBCBC010000004.1, forward strand.
GAAGATACAGAAGGTTGGTTGGAATTTTGAATTATCTTAGGGTGACACGTCCATATATTGATTTCCCGTAAGTGTAGTGAGTCAATATATGTCATCACTGTATTGATGATCACCGAAGGCGGTAGAGCAAATCTTGTGTTATTTGAAAGGAGCCCTGGACTTGAATTGTGTATAATGACCATGGTCACTTAAAAGGTTGAATGTTTTTTTCGATCTTTGACAAGGTGGTCAAAGGAAGATCGAAGGTCTACTTGCCGGTGATATTGTGTTTTCTTTGGTGGAAATTTGATTTCGAAGCAAAGTAAAAAAACAAAAAAGTCTCACGCTCGAAAAGTGTAGAGTCTGAATATAGAGTTATGGCCAAAGTCGTATGCGAGATAGTATGGGTATATGAGTTTCTAAATGAAGTGGGTTTAGAGATCTCAATACCACCAAACTGGTGTGATAATCAAGTCAAGGCTTCACATTGCCTCTAATCCGGTCTTCTATTTAACCGACCAAACACATTGAGAGATCGACCGTCACTTTGTTCGTGAGAAGATTCAACGGGCCTAATTTCTTTATTGGTTATATGAGGATCAAGATCAATTAGAGATATCTTCACTAAGGCTCTTAATGGGGTTATAGTTGACTATCTTTGTAACAAGCTAGGCATGATTAACATCTATGCTCCAGCTTGAGGGGGAGTGTTAGAATAATAAGTATAGATGGACCTTTAGTGGACCTTTATTAGAATAGTCTATTAACGTGTATATATATATGTGTGTACTCTTGACCTAATTCAATACATAGAAAATTCTCCCACACTATGTCTTTTGATTATAGCATAACAGAAAACAAGTTGGTCAGTTTAACAAGCCCAAGACTACAACAAATTTATCCTCTTTGCCAGCTTCAAATAAAGTTAAGGGAAAAAGTCCAAGGGATGCTTTCACCTTCAAGAAGCCTGAAATGTTGTTGAGCTTCGAAAGCATGGAAGGTTGAAGCAAACAAAGATCGATGAGAAAATGGATAAAGAAAGAAGAGACAATGATATACAATACATTGCCAAATTCTTTTACGAGGGTGGTATTCCATTCAATGTTTCTCGACTGAAATCTTTTCAATTTGCAATAGAAGCAATTGGACAATATGGTGCGGGAATGAGGCCTTCTTATTACCATGAAATGAGGGTAAAATATTTACAGAAGTAGCTAGCATGAATGACATAATAAGTCGACATAAAGTTGTGTTGGTCCCGAACGGGTTTAGTGAGGTGGAAGTCTAGAGGGGAGGGGTAAATAGACTTCCAAAACTTTTTTGGTGATCAGCGTGTAAGATCAGATAAGTGCTGATGGAGTGCGTGTGAGAATCAGTACGATCTAATATCCAACTTACTGATTACTGTGAAGCAGATCAATTCGGTGTCTATCAGATCAACTGATGTGCGGAAGCTTGTTTTAACCCGTGTAGAAAAACCAGTTTGCTTAAATCAGATTCTAAGTATTCAGAAACAGATCAGAAGACAACTGGTCAAACTGATCAGATCAGCTGCTTGGTGCAGAACTGATCGATACTTAGAAGATGCATGTTAGTTTATCAGAAAAGTAGTGTGCAACAGTGTAAAGCAAGATAAATCACACAAGATTTATAGTGGTTCGGACAACTTGTCCTACGTCCACTCTTCCCTATCAGCAGGGGCACTCACTTAACCAACTGGACTTAGTTTAATGTGCTAGTCCAACACAATACAAACATATGTTTATGGAGTTCTCACTCAACAATCCCAGAAATCAAGAATAGAAATCCTAGCTTGAAATCTTGCAAACCAAACTTATCCTAACTCTCGGTTTGGGGTAAGATTTGTATGGTTTCCAACTAAAAATCTATCCTAGTATTTGTGTAGCCTAAAGCTAAAGGATGAGATTTCTTGCTAAGAAACTATGGGATGAACACTTAGAATATTTTCTTAAGTTCTTGGTGTTCTTGCGGAAATTTGCTTTTGGCTTTGAGCTTGATGATAATTTCTGTAACCTTACGATGAAGGTTTGATCCTATATTTATAGACCTTGAAATCAAAGAGCCGTTGGAGAGCAATTTGAATTTCAGGCTATTTTTGGTAGCTTGCAGGCGTGATTTGACGTGCTCAGGCAGGCCATGCCTTCTTCGTGTATATTTGTCCTTTCTAGCCGTTTGCCATGATACGCCATATCCTGTATCGTCAGTTTCCGTACATACGTGTCAAGTTCTTAGTGGCTAGCAAGTACACTAATTCGGTGTCTTTCAAAACTAGCTAAGTTGACATTCTTCTTGTTTGATTCCCTTCGTCTGTTTTTGTTGGGAAATTTGTAGTTAGTTTTGATGGAAGTCTCAAAACAGATTGTAATAGGACCAATCAGATCTGTTAGCTGCTTGATGATTTAAATATCAGATAGGATGACCAGCTGATATGTATAGACATCTGATGTAATGAATAGGTCACATATTGAGGGGGAACTCAATATGAAGAGGTTCAGTCTTGAAGAAGATCAGAAGATCAGACGAGTCAGAAGATCAGAAGATCAAGAGCAGACAAGTCAGATAGTCAGATGATCAGGTGAAGACATGAAGCTGAAACATCAGAAGACATGAAGATCAGATGACTACCAGGAGATCAAGACCAGAAGACCAGAAGACCTACATCAGATACAAGTGAAGATGAGTCTGCTAAGTTGTGCTAAGACAACTTACATAAGAAGACTCAATCAGGTAGACTGATCAGTTTTATCTGATCAGGTCAGCTCATACCAGGTGACAACTGAAGGTTCACCAGATCATACGTGGTACTCAGACAAGAAGAATGTCAACTATAGTTGGTAAAGCAATCACTGAATAAGTGTACTTGTTAACCAATGAGAACGAGACACGTATGTACGGAGCTGACAATTCAGGATTCGGCTCTGCACAGTCAAACGGCTAGAAAGGACTAACATACATGATTTCGGCCTTGCCGCCTCTGTGCACGTCACATCAAGCCTGCAATCCTACCTTAAATAGACCAAAATTTGAATTGCTCTCCAACGACTAGTTCGATTTCGTGCCTATAAATATGGGATCAACCTTCATAGTAAGGTTACATAAATAATCATCAAGCACAAGCTATCAAGAATTTCCGCAAGAAGAACACAAATCAAGAATATTTTCTAAGTGTTCATCCCATTGTTCTTAGCATAGAGTTATTATCCTTTAACATTAGGACTAGGATAGAATTCAAGTTGGAACACAATAAATCTTATACCCAAACCACAAAGTTAGGCTAAGTTTGTTTAGCAAGATTTCAGACTAGGGTTTCTAGTTTCTGATTTCTGGGATTGATTGAGTGAGAACTCTTGAAACATCTGTTGGTTGTACTGTATTGGACTAACACATTAAACTAAGTCCTGTTGGTTAAGTTGGTGCCCCTGCTGATTGGGAAGAGTGGACGTAGGACAAGTTGTCCGAACCACTATAAAAATCTGGTGTGCCTTATCTGTTATGATCTGTTTTACACTTTGCACACTGCCTGGTTTCAATATTACATGCATATTTTGAGTCTGGATCAGATTTGGACCAACCAACTGATCTAATCAGTTTGACACATTGTCATCGACCTAAAACAGATCACTCAATTTCTGATTTGAGCAAACTGGTTTTTCACAAGGGTTAACTTATCTTACGCACCAACAGTTGAACTGATAGACGCTGAACTGACCTGCTCACAAGCGATCAGTAAGTCGGATATCAGTTCGCACTGTTTCACTCTCACTCTGATCAGAATTACCTGCTACCTCACATCTGATCTCACAAAAAGTTTTTGAAGTCTATTCACCCCTCCCCTCTAGACTTCAACCCTCATAAAACCCGTTCGGGACCTACAGTTTTGGATACGTAGGCAAGCTTATCACGTTTCTGACTTATCTTGATTTACTGATCAGTATCTTACTGATCAGGCTACCTTGAGTCTTTTAGATATAGTCGTCTTAGCTTCAACGTTATCGACTCTTCTGATATCTTGATAGAATAGGTCTTCTTGCTTTTATAGTGCCGATGTCTTCTGATCTTCAGATATTCTGATCCTTGGCATCTGCTGATCTTGTTTTTCTGGTCCACGGCATCTGCTGATCTACACATATTGATTTCCCTCTCAATATGTGATCTAATCTATTCCATCAGCTATCTAACACGTTCAGCTGGTTTCCTACCTCATCATACAGTCGACTAACAGGTTCAACTGGTCCTATTACAACTGTTTTGGAACTTCCATCAAAACTATAAATTTTCCAACAAGTTATTTTGGAGAAATATGAATGTTTATTAACGACTGATGGTTGGACAAGCACAATGGGTAAGAGCATCGTCAATTTCTTGGTTTGATTCTCTAGAAGGACGTGTTTCATCAAATATGTTGATGCATCCTCATATTCAAAAACTGATCAAAAAGTTCTTAAACTACTTGATGAATTAGTTGAATACGTTGGGGAATCAAATGTTTTGCAAGTGGTTATGGATAATGGTTCTAATTTAAAGGTGGGAGGTAAATTGTTGGAGAAAAAGCGGCCTAACTTATATTAGACACCATGTACAAGTTACAACCCATTGTATTGACCTCATGCTAGAAGATATTGGGGAAAATGCATTTGATAAAGAATACATTAGAAAAGGATATTTCTCTTACATATTATATTTGTAATTTTGTCGGTGTGTCACACTTGATGAGGAGGTTCACAAATCAAGTCAATCTTGTTAGAGCTAGGAAAACAAGATTTTACACATGCTACCTCAACGTAAAGGGTGTCCACCAATCTCTAATGCACGGATTCTTAAAAAATGAGTAGTATGCAATATTGGATATGTTGGTCCCCGTGAAAACGAGTCTTACACGTGTATGGGGGGGGGAATACACGTGTTTAGTGATTTTAAAACTTTTTCATCGAGGTCCTTTTTTGAGTCGATAATCCTCAAGATTAGGTTCGAGAAGCACGATTGCTCGAGTCAAAGTTCTCTTGAGACAGTTGATCCCGAAGCCGCTTTCGGATACCTCGGATAATCCCAACTCGAGTCCTCGAGTGTCGAGATCCCGAGTTGCTTGGATCGAGATAACTAACTTATGAATCCTCGTAAGAGAGTTCGGTTTGATAACTATCTGTTCTAGCTACTCATTAAATGTGGAATGGTTGGCCCTTAGATTATACTCGTTTTTAAGCTTTATTTGAAAAACCTTCCCTTTATGAAATAGTGATTAGGCCGTGATTCACTTATGCAACTTCGATTGGATTGATTCCAACCGAATATCGATTGAAAAGTATGCTTTCAAAAATCGTCAATGCAACAGATAAGCAAAGATAAGGAAAGCAATAAAGAACACAGCAATTATAGTGGTTCAGAGACTCAAGCTCCTACGTCCACTCTCTCCGACTCTTCAGAGAAATTCACTATCAACTTCTGAGCTTTCTGACTACCTCGTGGTTTACTTACTCAACTCGTACGAGTTTTTCGACTACTCCACGTAGTTTACTTACTCAACCCGACCTTGAGTTTTACGACTACCTCGTAGTTTACTTACTCAATCACACACAAGCTTTGGACTACCTCTGTAGCTTACTAACTTTTCCTCTAGAGTTTTCTGACTACTCCGCGTAGTTTACTAACTCTTTACAACTCTACTCACCAACAAACACACTCCAACTACCTTCTCAAGGTTTTGGGGTTTCTTGGTTGGTTTCCAACTAGGATGAGATATCCTTTACAATGAAGCACAATGCAAAGGTTTAGGATATCTCGACTAAGCTTTGGATAAATCTTATCAAGCTAGGCTTAGTAAAGTGAGCTCTCTTCAATATAGAAGCACTTGGGAAATTCAAGGTATTTCGAGGTGCTTTACTTTTGCAAGAATAAGTTCGAGCTCTTGAGTTGCGATAAATTTCCGTCACCTTACAATGTAGAGGGTCACCAAGATTTATAGGCATACACCAAGGTTACTCTTGAAAACTATCCGTTGGAGAGATAGCTTCGTGAGTTCCCTCTTATGGTGTGTGAAACGGCTATATTTAGGGTCTGAAACTCCCTAACACTTTCTAGGCAATAGTCTTCCATGTAGCCGGTCTTCACTTTTTTTGCGATGCGGAACTTTCGTGACATCCGACATCTTTTTTTTGACTTGTCCTTTGTCGAGGTCAAGAGATGGTGCGATGTCGTCTTCCTCTTTTTGACTTTTTTGTCTTCGATTAAAGGTAGACACCTTCAACGGCTCTTTTGGTTACAAACTCGAGTTTGATATAACCTTAACAACACTTGACTTAGTTCCTTTTTATGCGCATTTGAATGTCTTGCAATATCTATCTTTCTAAGGCATTGCGTTTCTCTCGAGATTGCATCCTTCGATAGATATATTCAATGCCTCGGATCATTCAGTTCATATCGAGCATTCAAGACATTCTTCGAGTCTTGATAATTCGCGTGCTTTTCGATATTCTTGATCTTGATTTCTCGATCTTGAGTCTTGCGTCTTGAGTCTTTGGTCTTCGAGTTTTTAGGTTTATCTTGACCGATATCTTTGAGTCTTCATCTTCGAAGTCTTGATTCTCGATTTCATCTTGAGTCTGATATCTCGGATTTCATATTGAGTCTTTAGAACTTGATTTCATCTTGAAACTTCGATTTCTTGAAACATACTTAGTTTTTGAGTCCTCGTAACCTATATCCCGAACTATATCTGCGACTATACATTTCGCAGATATCATCCGAATACTCTAAAAACTGAATCCTGACTCAACTATCAAGATCATTCTGAACATGTCATACTCAGGGGGTTTTGGGATCTAATCAAAATCATATAATCTTTTATTAAATTCATCTCCCAACAATTTCCCCTTTTTAATGATGCCAAAACCTATCTTGTTTACAAACCAAAAAAAAATAACCTATACTCAGGTTTTAGTTTATTCTATTACAAGATTGGTTGTCTCCCAACTATTTCTTAGATCGAGAATCTCCCAACAATTTCGTAGAGTTTCTCAACGGTTTAATCATATATCAAATTTCTTCAAGAATGAATCTCTTTAACTAGTTCATTACCAAATACTTAAAACAATTTCCCTCTTATCAAAGCATACAATCAGTTTAGAGACATTCATTCAGCATATCAAAATAAAGACATGTAAATAAGATAATGAGATATTATCTTTTGAGCATAATGATAAATCTTCATTGATGATAAGTATACCTTTACAGATTACAATGAATTTATCAAACAAAAAAAAAAAAGACAAAATTTAAAGATTACAGAGTCTTCTGAGTTCTTATCTCTTGCCTTCTTGATTCGGCTCTTGATTTGCTTCATTTTCCACTTCATCGATTTGGTACCTCCGGGTTGAACATTCCGAAAAATCTTTTCTTGACTCATTTCTCTCTCTTTGATGATGTCCGGCCGTTTTCCTCGTTAATCCCAAATGACCAAAGATATCTTGAGCAATTTCTTGCGTAATGACCTTCTCATTTACCAAGCCATTACCAAGTCTTGGAGGAGGATAGGAATATGGATCAGGGGCTACTATCTGTACTCCACCTTCATCCGCAAGGTTAATCCAGCCTTGGAGATACTTTGGATAGAAGGTTAAAAGATATTCAATGAAAGCTTCGATTACGATCCGAGCCTTCCCTCTCCATTTCCTCGAGAACATCGTAATTGAACCGAAGGTTATCTTCACTTCTTCCCACATGTCGTTGAGTTTAATGGGCATCCATTTATCAACGTGGGGCCTTTTCGGTAGCTTTTCGATGTTCCCTTCCTCTTGCTCGCAAATCTCATGAAATCACTCTTCGCTTCTGCTCTTCGTCTATCTTCTTTCCGATCACAGACGCTCCTGAGATCGAAGCAGCAGACTTTCTTAGCTTGTTCTTTTTGGAGTGTCTTCAGAGCATCTCACAGTGTTGAAGACTTTCTTCCGAGGTTGAGACTCGATTCTTACGCATCTTCATCATCCGAATCGAACTTTCTCTGGATTGGCTTAGAAGCCGCCCAGACGTTTGCTTACAAAGGTTGAACAACGCCCAAGGCTTTCCTCTTCATAGGCAGTTCAGCTCCAGCTGGCTTGTTCCAACCTTAGTTCTAGCACTTAGTTTCTCTCTTGCAACCTCAAGCATGGTTTGCTCAGAAACTCGAGTGTAGATGGGCTTCTCCACTTGAGCAAATTTCAATTTCTCAAGTAACCCGACTTCTTTTTAAGGCTTTGGCTAGATTGTACATTTCAGAGATCTTTTTGAGCCTTCTTTTCAAAGGTACGTGCCATGAACTTCCTGAGGTCTTCACCTTCCTTTTCCCCCTTCTTGGCACCGTAATTTGGAAGAAGTCTGGAGAGCTGTGTCCATGTGATACTGCTCTTTGCTTTCACTGTGGATCTCTCACGCTAACTGATCTTGCTCATCTTCCATTCTCCTGATGTGGTTCTTAGCCACAGACAGTTCTTCAGATATGTGGGCAAACTGGCCAGAGAGTGCATCTTTAAGCATCTCTGTCATCTTGGTCATGAGCATTGAGCTCATTTCCTCAACAGCAGATTTAATCAGCACCTCATTTTTCTCTGCTAGTTTCACCTCTAGAAATTCAGTCGATTCCTGGTGCTTCTGTTTCATTTCAGCACTTAACTCTGCGTTGACTCCCTCCAGCTTTGCATTCAGCTTTTCTTCCATGGAGGTCATCTGATTGGTCGAGTGTTTTTGTATCGCACCGATTAGAAGAATGGCTAAAACCTTCCATTGTCTGAGCTTGATTGGCCAACGTTTCTTCCATCTGAGCAATTTTGATCGCCATTGGCTCAATCTTCTCAAGTTTCTCCATTACGGGAGTGAGATCAATCTCGTGACCTTCTCCGCACACCTATAGGTCTTTGTTTGATCATCGAGTTCGGCTTCATCCTGAGCTCCGGACTCCAATTGAGCCTCAGTCTGTTTATCAGACAATTCATAATTAAAGATAGTACTTTTTCTTTAACTTTGGCATATTTGTTAATAGTGCGAAAAGGTACTGAAGAGTGCTAACTTTCGATCTGAGGTTGATCAAGAATGAAGTCTCTTTTTTCCATTTGAGACCGATCCTCAAGCATCTCCTGTTGGTCCCCATCTCCATCTTTGGATTTGTCTCCGCTGCTCGGGGCACCAACTTTAGTTGTTCTCTTCTCAGCTAGCTTCCTCTGAACCAGCTCATCAAAATCGGAAATTTTCATCCTGAGCTTTGTCCTTCTGAACCCTGAGAAGTCGGTTAGGAAGGCTATCTCCTCATTCCACCAGTCTTCCCCTCTGAATGCGAATGTCAAGCATCTGGGGAAGAGTCGATTGAGGATATACACCGGTCGTCCTTAATCAAGAAAACATCTTGCAGATCGAGGGTATGAGTGAGCTCGGTGTCGGTCGAGATGAACCGTTCCCCTTGCTCCTCCATTCGCCTTGACCTCGCCCTTCTTCCATCTCGGGCTCTCTGGTTCAGTAGAAGCTTCTGCTAAGGGATCAAGCAGTAGATCACTCTGGAGCTCCTCGAGAATATTTTGCTCCTGAGCCTTAGTAGTGTCTGAAGTTTGTGCATTTAGGTCCTCAGTTTGCATCGGGAGTGGGTTACGAGGCTGGTGGCATATCCTCGATTTGAGTCCGAGTTGGCTCAAATGTGCGAGCACTGCACATCTCAGATCTACTCTGAGGTGGCTCTTTCCGTCTGAGCCCGCACTTCCGAGGGTAGGTATCTCCGAGGTCCGAGCTCCTTTAAAATTTTCTGAGAAATTTTATACATCTTGAGTGATGTCTCGAGCACCTCGAGAGAAGACCGCTCCTCCCGATCCGATCAGGTGTCTGGAGATAACCTGAGCCAACACTTGTAATGGCGAACTTTGAGCTGATTTTGTCTTGAGGTTGTATCTCCTCGAATCATCTTCTTTACGCCGTCGGTGAGAACCACCAATCTTCTGCGTTTTGGAGCAAGATTCTTATGTTTCATCATTTTTGCTCCTTGCTCCATTTTTGCCTCCAACAGAACCTTCCCCCTGGTTTGTTGGGTCTCTTTTTCAAGAAGCTTTGCTAGAAAGGTGATTCTACCTTCTTTTCTCTTTTCCCTCGAATGGCACGCTTCTTCACAAAGAATGGGTTTGAAGAGAATTTTGGTTTTAGGGAATGGGGTTGAATTGGCGAAGATATCCTCCTCCTCTCGGCACATCTCCAAAATATAAGCAATTTTGGTGGCATGGTGGATCTTGCCTTTCATCATGATTGTCCCATTGACCCTTTTTATGACCTTGGCTTGCTCCTTCACCATCTGAATTAAGAATTTCACCCGGTTGAAGTCGGTGGTAGGAGATGCCTCGATCGCGACCATCAACTGAGCTTGGGGTACTAATCTGCTCAAAACTCCCCAAGAAGACTCATGATGCACTTGCTCACAATATCCATCGGCCTGCGATATTGTGGCTTTAGATGCCTCTTATTCAATGTCGCCTCAAATTTCACGGAGATTCTCGGCAATCCTATCAAGGTACTCTGCTTCTTTTACAACATATACATCGCAGATCCTTTCATCTATCCGAGTTCAAACACATCGTTCGATTTTTGGAATTATGCACAAATCCCTCTCAAAATCGGCGTATTTTTGTGAATGCTCTAAATGTGATGTGGTAATCGAAGAATGCATACCATCTTCTTCATCTATTCTCAAATTACTGAGATGAATTGATTACTTCTTTTGCGAACTCTGGTAAAAGTGGGTCGGGCGACTAGATGGGTGAGTTTAGTGATCGGATCATATCAGAGCCTCCTCTTCGGGCTTTGAGTTGGTTGTGCTTTCAAGTGAGACAACGAACTTCGTACCACGGCTTGTTGGTTATGGCTAATTTTCGAACAAGGTTGGGGCCATTTTAGAGATTGATTTAAGAAATTGAAGCTTTAGGGTTTGGAGATTTTCAGAAGGCAAAGGATTTTTGATTGCAGAGGATTTGGGAGCGAAGGGTTTGATAAACCTTTGGCTTGAATGGCTTAAAGGGGTATATATAGCTTCGAGATCGTGGAGGATCGTGTGGGTTAGGTGAGAAACAACGGTTGAGATTAATCTCCGATTAATCGCATATCTGAACCGCAAGCGATCTCTAAAAAGTAAGCCGCCAAAACATCCTCATTGGTCATTAATGTAGCGAGCATTAAATGATCGTTGACCTTCTTAGGAATATGAAACGATCCGCCCTAAACATTCCTCGTGTGTTTTGTATTTATTGCGAATGATTCTTGAGTTTTACTTGAGCAATAAATGAGTCGCATGAGTCTTTACTTCTTCAGACCAATTTCCCTCTATCAGTCTTACTGAGTACTGATCTTGATAAAATGTCGATAATATCTTGAGTCTTGAATGGGTTCAAGATACCATCGAGTATTGTCCTTGAGAGATCGAGAAGTTTCGAGACTCGATTCCAATATTTCCATTTTATCCGAGTTTCTCAAGAGAATTCGAGAAACCTTCATGCATCCGAAAATCTTCAAATTTTCGGTTTTACTCTATACACTCGGGTTCTAACATCCCTAATTCAATCTGAAAGTTCCGAAATCTTGATTGACCAAAGGTTTAGTCAAGATATCGGCTCTTTTGCCTATCAAGATGAATTTTCTCCATCCTTATGTCCTTTTTCTCGACATGATCTCTCGATGAAGTGATGTCCGATATCCACATGCTTGCATCGGTGTGCAATCCGGGATTTTGTGAAATAGCAATGGCACTATTGTTGTCACAAAATATTGGTACTTCATTGGCTTCAACTTTATAATCCTCAATTGTTGTCTCGAGGCAAAGAATGCGTGTACGCAGCTTTCCGCGACCATGTATTCAAATTTGATAATCTTGGTTGCTGCTATCGAGGTCCTTTTTTTGAAAACCAAGATATCGACTTGCTTCCTAGAAATTGACAAGTTCTGTTGTGGACTTCGTCGGGTTCTACAACCTCCATAATCAGCATCTGAGTAACCAGTTAATTCAAGGTTATCGTCAGCTGGATACCATAATCCTCTATTCACTGTGCCCTTAAGATATCTTAGTATCTTTTTGGGAGCCTCCATGTGACTAGTCTTAGGATTAGCTTGGTATCTTGCACATATCCCAACAGCAAATGTTATATCGGCCTACTTTGTTGTAAGATAGAGCAATGATCCAATGATTCCTCTATAATCAGATTGTGATTCACTGATTTGCCTTCAGAATCAGGATCCATCTTGTAGTTAGTATTCATAGGAATCCTAACTGCATTGCAATTTTGTACACCATATTTGGCAATCAGATCTCTGGTGTACTTTGCCTGGTTGATGAATATTCCTTCCTTTGATTGTTTCACTTGAAGTCCTAGAAAGAAATTCATCTCTCCCATCATTGACATCTCAAACTTACTTTTCATCAGTGTTGAAAACTTTTCACACAGCTGATGGTTTGGAGATCCAAAAATGATGTCATCAACATATATCTGAACTAGTAAGATATCTTCCCCATCCTCTATCCTGAACAGAGTTCTATCAACAGTCCCTTTGACAAAACCATGGTCAGTAAGAAACTGAGAAAGAGTATCATACCATGCTCTGGGTGCTTGCTTGAGACCATACAAAGCTTTTCTGAGCCTGTAAACTTGGTCATTCTGTTTGAATCCAGGAGGTTGTTCTACATAAACCTCTTCTTTAAGCACACCAGATTAAATGCACTTTTCACATCCATTTGATAGACTGTGAACTTCATGTGGGCAAGCATATGCACTAAAACAATCGATGGCTTCTAGTCTTGCAACAGGTGCAAAGGTTTCATCATAATCCAAGCCTTCTTCTTGGGAATAACCTTGTGCAACTAGCCTTGCCTTGTTTCTTACAATGTTGTTGTTTTCATCTCTTTTATTCTTGAAAACCCACTTGGTTCCAATGACATTGTGCCTTTCTGGTCTATCTACTAGCTCCCATACCTCATTCCTTGAGAATTGATTATTTCATCTTGCATAGCAAAGAATCAATAAGAATCTTGTAGAGCCTCACCAATCTCAAAGAGGTTCTTTTTTTCCGAAAGGAAGCAAATGAGAATAGTGCACTCTCACCATGGAACCTTCTTGTCTTAACACCTTCGGTTAGATCACCCACAATCGATTTGTAGGATGACTATCTAACCATTTCCTTCTTGATGTTCCCCTTCAATAATATCCTCAACATTTGAAATGTTAGGTTCGGTTAAATCAACAAACTCGAGGAGGAAATGAGAAAAGGAGAAAGAGAATCATCTTCCTCGGGGAAATTCTAGAACATTGTCGTAAACATTTGTTCCCCTTTGGTCGATAGATTCGTAAATTGCCTCATTTGTGACCACATCTTCATTGGCATCACATACCGAGTCCGAGGCGTGTCTGCTCAGATTGGTCACCTTTGGAGTGTTGGTTTTTCCGAGGCTCACCATCCCGAGTTCCATTTCGAACTTCCTTATCTCGAGTCGAGTCACTCAATCATAGAATGTGGTGACTTCTTCTTTTCGAGTTCGATTGGATGATTTATCTTTCATTTCAAGCTTAATCTGGTGATCCTCTTAGTCGGTTCACCAAGATCATGTTCTGTTTCTTACGAACAACACAAATAGATTCATCAAAAAACAACATGAGGTGTTTCCTCCACAATAAGAGTCCTACAGGTTGTAAACTCGAAAGTTTTTCTTGACTTCGAATATCCTAAGAATATTCCTTCATCAGCTTTACTATCAAAAGTTTTCAACTGATCTTTACCATTATTGTGTATGAAACACTTGCAACCAAACACACGAAAGAAAGAAACAAGAGGCTTCCTTTCATTCCAAAGCTCATAAGGTGTTTTGCCTTGACTCTTGGTCAACATGGATGCGATTACGAGAGTAGCATGCAAGTGTTGGCAACTTCAAACCCCAAAATCTTTTAGGAATATCGACAATTTATCATAGTCCTTACGAACTTCTTTCGAGTCCTGTTCCTCCTTTCAAAGAACACCATTTACATTGAGGGGTCCTTTGCGGTGATGTTTCATGTGAAATTCCATTCTCTCGCACAATAATCGATATGATATGATTTATGAATTCAGTTCCTTTGTCAGATCTGATTTTGACCACACTCAGATTTTTCTCAATACTGAGCTTTTTCAGTAACTCTGGCAGCTTTATCTGAGTCTCTTTCTTACTGAGTAAGAATATGACCCAAGTATATCTCGAGTAGTCATCAACTACTACCAATGTGTATTTCCTGCCATTAGTGCTTACAGGTGTTATAGGACCAAAGAGATCCATATGCAAAAGTCAAGTATTCTCTCATTAGAAACTTCTACTTTGCTTTTAAATGATGCTTTAGCTTGTTTTCCTTTTGACATGCATCACAAATGTGTTCCTTACTGAACACTTCATTAGGCAACCCTCTCACAAGAGCTAATCTTGCAAGCTTGTTCAGGGTTTTGAAATTTAGGTGATTCATTCTTTTATGCCATAACCAACTGGTATCTGTGGAACTTTTAGCAACTAAACATGTATCTTTAGGAGTTGAACTCCAATCAGCAAGATACTCAACATTGAAACCCTTATCATAGAATTGGCTAATTGAAAGCAAATTATGCTTCAATCCAGATACATATGAAACACCATGGATATAAACCGATAGTCGATCTCCAAAGTTCCATATCCTTGATCATCCCTTCGAGTTATCTCCAAAAAGTGATCTGTGGGCCTCTTTGTTCAACATAGTCCTTTGAGCATCTTCTTGAATCTGTCATATGTCTTGAGCATCCACCGTCAAGATACCATACTTGAGGAGCTTTTTTCATCTCTGCTCCATCGAGTGCCATGTGATCTTTCATCGTTTAGTGCCCTTGTTTTCCTCCTGAAAAAAGCAGATCAATTCTTAGGTACCCATTTTTGTGTAGGGTCCTACAAGGTTAGATGTACCTTCGGAATCCAAATTTGCTCGACAACTCTAATCACTTTAGAGTGGCTAATTTGTCTTCCATAAACATCAACATACACATCTACTACTCTGGGTGCCTTAGCAACTTTACGTGTATGTGTCTTAGCTTTAGCATGAACATGGGCTTTTGAATTCTTCTTTGGTTCGGGCCTTTTGTTGGATGCTTGGGCTTTTTGTGCGGCCGGTCTAAATCTTTGTTGACTCGGGTTGGATAACCTTTACCTTTAGGCAAGTGAGGTTCGGGTTATGCATCTTTGAAATCTGGTCTTTCGATTGTACTTAGGACTTGGTCTCTCTTCGGATGAGAATGTCTCTGCTTTGAGTGTTTCTTATCCGAGGATTCCTCTCGATGGTTCGATGTGGTGCCTTTCAGATTTGCATTCTTAGCTTTGAGGCTTTGAAGTACTTACTGAAACTTTCTTAATCGACGCTTTCGGTTTTTCTAGCCTTCACCTGCGGTTTGGGCTTTCTAACCCCGATCATTCAGCTTTTTTTTGAAGCCATAGGTCCTTTTTCCTTGTCTACAACCTTGGTCATAACTTCACTTTGAAGTGTAGGTGCTAACTGGTTTTACAAAGATAGTCTTCTTGCTACATGATGCAAAGATTCGAGATGACCTTATGAGGTTCCCCCTGGAGTGTATCCTAATCCAGTTTTTATAGTGGCAGATCTCTGGTAACTCTGAATTTCATCTATCACATTAGATGCTTTATTCAATAGAGTTAACTTCTTACATGCACTATCCTCACATTTCTGAGAGTTTTATGCTTTCTCGAGAGGTCATTGAACTCGATTACGATTAGTTGAATCTCTTGATGGATTTCTCTAGCTTTTCGATTAGGGACATTATCAACTTCTCTTTCTTCGAGAGTTGTACTTTTTGAACATCCGGTTCATCAAGAGCTCCCATTAATTGAGAAGTGATCTCAGTTTTGCTAGAGTCTTTCCATTTTAGATTTTCACTTTTCGGTTCCTTATTACGCTCTTGAGTTCTATTTAGCGATCCTTGCAAAACAAGCATAGTCCTTCATCCGATTCTCGAAAAGAATCCATCGGTCAAAATGATCATTTTCGGTGGAACTAGAAGACTCTTGTGCTAGTGTAGGAGCAACAACAAGAGATGCGAAGAGTTTACCTCCTCAATGGCCATCGACGGATGTCATCACTTTCCTTTGTCTCGAGAATATCTCATCTCAAGAGCTAGATTCCTCCTCGAGTGTTCTTCTTCCGCAACCATGGCCTTTTTGCTTGAGAACTTCTGGTCTCTTAAAGCTTGTCTTTCTCCTCTCTCTCCTTAGCACTCAACTCTGGACAATCATACTGGAAGTGACCTTTCTTCTGGCAGTTATAGCATCTGTTGGCATCATCATCCTGATCATTTTCTTCTTTGGACTTGGAGTCCTTCTTTCTGGATGAAGATCCTTCAGCTTTCAGGTCCTTCTTCTTCTCGGTTTATCCGTCCTCGGGTTTCTTCCGTACTGTGGTTCTGTAATAGCTTTTTGTATTTTCCAAATCTACTATTAAGTCTGTCAAACCTCCTTGCCATCGGGTCTAGCTTATCCTCAAGCTCATCGATGTTTGGCATGAGGGTTCTCAGACTCTCTAGTTTTACAGGTTTTATCTTTGGCTTTTAAAGCCACATTCTTACTCGATGAAGAATCATCTTTGCTGTCAGCCTTTTTGGATTTTTTATCAATTACAAATTCATAGGCTTTCAGCTCAGAGAAGACTTGTTGGTATGGCATTGAACTAATGTTCTTGGTGTTTTCAATCACCACTGCATGAATATCCCATTTCTTAGAAAGACCTCTAAGAATTTTCAATGCCACTTCTCTTTGTGGATATCTCTTTCCAAGTGCGTTTAGATCATTCATGATGCTAGTGAATCTGACTTCCAATTTGTCTATTGATTCACCATCATCCATTTTCAAAAACTGTCAAAACTTTCCAATTGCCCTTTGAAAGTTTGTTTTCTTTTATATGATCGTGTGCTTGGCACATAATAAAATTAATGTATCCCATATTTCCTTAGCAAGATTCAACGGTGAGAGATCATTCCCATCACACCATCATCAATTGTACTGTATAGTGTGTCTTTTGCAATGTAGTCTAGATTGACTAACTTTCTCTCCTCAGGAGTTAGTTGGTCATCAGACTTAGGAAATTCTGCTCTAGGATCAATTCTCTCTTCTTCAGAATTAAGGATTCACCACAAGAAATTTGAATGGTCTTGAGAAACCACTCTCCACATACGCTCATGTTTGGAATACAGATGAGCCTGCATTCTCAGTCTCCATAGATCATAGTTCTCTATTGAGAACATGAGAAGGTTTTTAGAAGACATTTTTCTGATCTTTTGAAAAGAAAAAATTTCAGCAAATAAGATCAGTTCAGATAGACCACAAGTATTTTTGAAAATAAAACTTTGGTCAACACAGCAGGTGGTCAAGTTGAACCACTGCTCTGATACCACTTGTTGGTCCCGGTGAAAACGAGTCTTACACGTGTATGGGGGGGGAATACACGTGTTCAGTGATTTTAAAACTTTTTCTTACTGAGGTCAGCTTGAGTCAGATAATCCTGAAGATTAGGTTCTGAGAAGCACAGATTGCTCTGAGTCAAAGTTCTACTGAGACGGTGATCCCGAAGCCGCTTTTCAGATACCTCGGATAATCCCAACCGAGTCCTCGAGTGTCGAGAGATCACGAGTTGCTTGGATCAGATAACTAACTTACTGAATCCTCAGAAGAGAGTTCAGTTTGATAACTATCTGTTCTAGCTACTCAGTCGTGCGGAATGGTTGGCCCTTAGATTATACTCGTTTTAAGCTTTGCTGAAAAACCTTCCCTTTATGAAATAGTGATTAGGCTGTGATTCACTTATGCAACTTCAGTGGATTGATTCCAACTGAATATCAGTGAAAAGTATGCTTTCAAAATCAGGTCAATGCAACAGATAAGCAAAGATAAGGAAAGCAATAAAGAACACAACAATTATAGTGGTTCAGAGACTCAAGCTCCTACGTCCACTCTCTCCGACTCTTCAGAGAAATTCACTATCAACTTCTGAGCTTTCTGACTACCTCGTAGTTTACTTACTCAACTCGTACGAAGTTTTCGACTACTCCACGTAGTTTACTTACTCAACCCGACCTTGAGTTTTCTGACTACCTCCGTAGTTTACTTACTCAATCACACACAAGCTTTCAGACTACCTCTGTAGCTTACTAACTTCTCCTCTAGAGTTTTCTGACTACTCCGCGTAGTTTACTAACTCTTTACAACTCTACTCACCAACAAACACACTCCAACTACCTTCTCAAGGGTTTGGGGTTTCTTGGTTGGTTTCCAACTAGGATGAGATATCCTTTACAATGAAGCACAATGCAAAGGTTTAGGATATCTCGACTAAGCTTTGGATAAATCTTATCAAGCTAGGCTTAGTAAAGTGAGCTCTCTTCAATATAGAAGCACTTGGGAAATTCAAGGTATTTCGAGTGCTTTACTTTTGCAAGAATAAGTTCGAGCTCTTGAGTTGCGTATAAATTTCCCGTCACCTTACAATGTAGAGGGTCACCCGGTATTTATAGGCATACACCAAGGTTACTCTTGAAAACTATCCGTTGGAGAGATAGCTCGTGAGTTCCCTCTTATGGTGTGTGAAACGGCTATATTTAGGGTCTGAAACTCCCTAACACTTTCTAGGCAATAGTCTTTCATGTAGCCGGTCTTCACTTTTTGCAGTCTGGAACTTTCGTACATCTGACATCTTTTTCAAATGGGCTTGTCCTTTGTCGATTGTCGATGTATGGCATGATGTCGTCTTCCTCTTTTTGACTTTTTGTCTTGATTAAAAAGGTAGACACCTTCAACGGCTCTTTTGGTTACAAACTCTGAGTTTGATATAACCTTAACAACACTTCTGACTTAGTTCCTTTTGTCTGCATTTGAATGTCTTGGCAATATCTATCTTTCTAAGGCATTGCGTTTCTCTCAGTATTGCATCCTTCAGATAGATATATTCAGTGCCTCGGATCATTCAGGTTCATACTGAGCATTCAGTACATTATCGAAGTCTTGATAATTCTTGTGCTTTCGATATTCTTGATCTTGATTTCTCGGTCTTTCTTGCGTCTTGAGTCTTGAGTCTTGAGGGTCGAGTCTTGTGGTCTTTCGAGTTTTTAGGTTTTATCGACCGATATCTTGAGTCTTCATCTTGAGTCTTCGAGTTCGATTTCATCGAGTCTACAAAGATCTCGATTTATCGAAGTCTTTAGAAACTTCAGTTTCATACTGAAACTTCAGTTTCTTCAGAAACATACTGAGTTTTTCAGAGTCCTCAGAACCTATCCTGAACTATATCTGCTGACTATACATTTCGCAGATAACATCCTGAATACTCTAAAAACTGAATCCTGACTCAACTATCAAGATCATTCTGAACATGTCATACTCAGGGGTTTTGGGATCTAATCAAAATCATATAATCTTTTATTAAATTCATCTCCCAACAGGATACGCTGGGGGTGGGATTAGGGTGCGATTCACCTGTGATTTGCATCCGATATACCACGTGGTGTATCCCAATTTTTTTTTTGGATACGCATATCCCCCTCCGAGGATACGCCTATCGGATACGTATTGGGTTTTTTTGTTAAATTAATTAAATTTTGGGGGTTTTTTTAATTTTTTTGAAAATTTACTAATAATTTACTAAATTAAATATTAAACTACTACTCCAAGCCTTCTATTCCACGTACACTTAACATAATAGAAAATAAAATTGGGAGAAAAGAAATTGCAGGCGGCGACTTCGAACTTCGACTTCAGGTAGCGATTTCAATTGCTTCACCAGCAGCTGGGACTTCAGGCGTATGGCCTCCCTCTCTTTTAGGTGTATCAATTTCTCAATTATTGTACAGTTAAAAGATTTGGGGGAATTTCTAGAGTTTATGTGTTTTCTTAATTTTCTAGTAATTTTTCAATTTTTTTAGGAATAATGGCTACTTCTATTTCTGGTATTGGTGATGATGCTCCAAATGATAATGATAATGACAATGATGTTAGTGAGAGTTGGCCTTTATGGAAATATGTCGTAAAGCAAACAAAAATGGGAGGGGGGGTGGGGGTGGAAATAAAAAATGACAGTGCATTTATTTCAAAAAATATTATGTAGCGTCTTATTCAAGGTTAAGGAGTCACTTGTTAAAAGTATCGGGATGGGAATTGCCATATGCACATGTGTCACTCTTGCGAAAATACTTGAAATGATCATAGTTGAAAAAGAGCCAGCTAAGATAAGAGATGCGGTTAAAACTAAAGAGGAACCTTTGCCTTGCTTGGCTTCTGGTACCGGTAGTAGTCATTCTGCTTCTATTTCTATATGCATGGATGAAAAACGTAATTCCTCATTTAAGTTTGAAGGTTAGGATCCTAACAAAAAGAGAAAATTTGTTGATGGTCCTTTAGGAAAAACCTTTAATGCACAAACTCGAGAGATACTAGATGGTGAGATTGCAAGAATGTTTTACTCAGCCGGGCTTTCTTTTAATCTTGCTAAAAATCCACACTTCATCAAGTCTTACAGTTTTGTTGTGAATAGTAGTGTTTCAGGTTATACCCCTCCAGGTTATAATGCTTTAAGAACAAAATTGTTGCAAAATGAGAGGTCAAATATTGAAACTTTGCTTGAAACTACTAAAGTCACATGGAAGTCGAAGGGTGTGAGCATAGTTTGTGACATGGTTGCAAAAATTGGGATAGGCGCCTCGATTTCACCAAAATCGGACAAAAAAATCATCTGGCACCAAGTCGTTCCGCCGCCTAGGAATCTTTTTTACCCTCACCACCCGTCACCAGAAATTGAGAAGAGAGAAAAAAATAAATTAAAACCCAAACTTCTAAACCCATCATTTGCCACCGCCAAGATGATGTCTCACATGCCATCACGACGACGTCAACATGTTGTCGTCTGCTTTGCCATTTGTGTTGTTCTCTTCCTCATTTAGTGTTTATTAAAGTTAGTTAGTATATATGTATATGTAAATGTAATGGAGAAAGTAAAAAAGTGGAAAAAGGTAAATGGTAATAATAATAGGGAAAAAGATGTCATTTTCAAGATGTACACAACTTTTCATGAAGTCTGCAAACACTTACCCTACCTACTAACTATCTACTAGGCTACTAAATAGGAGTAAATACTAATAAATGCATAGTTTACAAGGCCCACCGGCCTATTGTTTTAACTGATGAGAATACCACATTGGGAAAATTATTTTTTTGGGTAAGATAAAAAAAATAAATTGTATAGGCTAGGCGGCCAGAAAACGCCCGCCTAGCGATTTTCGACTTCTGCACCCTTGGTTTGTGATGGTTGGATAGACCCTCAAAGAAGACCTCTGATTAATTACATGGTAATAAATGAGGGTGGGTCAATGTTTATTCGCTCTATAAACTGGTCAAGACGAGTATAACGATAATTTTTTCATCTCTACTTTAATCAAGGATGTCATAACAGAGGTTGGTGTTTCTAACGTTGTTCAAGTTAATTACTGATAATGCCCCGATTTGTAAATTTGTTGGAATGTTAGTTGAACAAGCTTATTCAAGTGTCTTTTGGACTCCTTGTGTTGTGTATACATTAAATCTTGCTTTGAAGAATATTTGTGCTGCAAATACAGAGTCAAATGAGATCACTTATGTTAAATGCCATTGGATTAGTGAGATTGCTGCTAACGTTGTTATGATTTGAAATTTCATAATGAATCATTCCATGAGGCTTGCCATGTTCACTGAGTTTTCCAAACTTAAATTGCTTGTGGTTGCTAAAACTCGATTTGCCTCCAAGATAATTATGTTAAAAAGGTTTAGAACTTGAGAAAATGCAATTGCAATTCATGGTGATAAGTGAACGGTGGTCTATGTATCGTGAGGATAATGTTGAGAAAGCTAGAACTGTGAAAGAAAAGTTGTTGGATGATAGTTGGTGGGATTCTGTTGATTACATTCTTTGTTTTACCGAGCCAATTTATTCTATGTTGAGAAGTTGTGATACGGATAAACCTTGTCTTCACTTGATTTATGAGATGTGGGATACCATGCTATTTGAGGTGGAAAGGATTATTTTTTAACATGAAAAAAAGAGTGATGTTGAAGAATCAAGTTTTTGGAATGTTGTATGCAAAGTGTTGGAGGATAGGTGGAGTAAAAGTAACACTCATTTACATTGTTTGACTCATTCATTGAATCCAAGGTAATTCATTTTGAATATTTAGTTTTCAATATTTTTAACATGACTAATATTCTATTTATTCATAGGTGCACCACAGAGGATTGGAAAAAGGCGCACCCACATCTTAAGATGACGGATTTCGATCTAGAGGTTACTAAAATGAGAAAATGTGTATTAAACGACTATTTCCTGATGAGGAAACACAAACACTTGTGACATTAGAGTATGCCAATTTTTCTGGATGCTTTGAAGAGTTTGGTGATGAAGATTCTATACGAGATAGATCGAACTTGGATCCATTAAAATGGTGGGTAGCTTATGGTATAGGAGCCCCACATATTCGTTATATTACTGTGAGATTACTTGGTCAAATTTCTTCCTCCTCTTGTTGTGAAAGAAATTGAAGTACTTATTCATTCATCCACTTTACAAAATGAAATCAAATAACCCCAAAACGTGCTGACGATTTGGTCTATGTGCATAGCAATCTTCGCTTGCTAGCGAGAAAAACTTCACAATACATGAAAAGGGAATCCAAGATGTGGGATGTGGCAAGGGATGCATTTGATTCGATGGATGATGTTTGAATTCTTGGAGTTGCAAATCTATCACTTGATGAACCTACGTTGGAGTCTGTTTTATTTGGTGATGAAGGAGAGGCACCAAGTAATGATGATAATTCGATCAGTCTAGATTAGACTTGCCACTTGTTAGTTGCAACTTATGCATTTCAATTGAACTTTGTTATTTAATGTAGTTTATTTTGACAATGTGGTACTTCGTTTAGATTGAATATTTTGTCATGACTTATGACTTGTGTAGGTTGATGATATTTGATTTAATTGTTATTTTGTTGCTTATGGGATAATTTTTTTAATATTAGTACATGTGTTTTAACTACTCTTGGTGTTATTACAAGTGTTATATATAATTGTTGTAAATTTTTTGATATTATTACAGGTGTCATATATAATTAAATAAAAATAAATTGACGTATCATCGCCGTATAGTATCCTAAAATCTTGAAAATCTCTGAATCCCTGCACCCGTACCCGTGCAATACAACCACCAACACAATAATGATTTACGAAGTATGTTCATATCAAAGGATTGGACTTATAGTAAATGGGCAAAGAGCACAAAGGAGACGGGTTGTAGAAACTGTTTTCAAAATCTCATTTTTTAATAATATTGTATACATTCTCAAGTTGATGAGTCTGCATGTAAAAGTCTTTCAAATCGTTGATAATGAAAAAAAAAACAGTTATGAGCTACATTTATGAAGCCATAGATAGAGCAAAATAAGCTATAAGTAAAAGTTTAATTGGAAGGGAGACAAAGTACAAAGATGTTTTCAAAATTATTGACGAGAGAAGGGAAGATCAACTCCATCATCCATTACATACATCTGGACACTTTCTCAGTCTGGAATTCTTTTATGATGATGCATCAATAAAGTTCAATGAATAAATTACAAAAGGGTTTTATGATTGTATATCGAAATTGACTCCAAATCAAGATTTGCAGCTTTAAGCCATGGATGAATTGACAATATATACAAAGGCTGGAGGTCTTTTTTTATTTTAATTTACAATCAAAACAAGAAAAACGAAGGCATCGACTGAATTGTGGCGTTTGTATGGCAACTCTACACCAAAATTGCAAAAACTGGACATAAGGATTCTTAGTCTCACGTGTAGTGCATCAGATTGTGAACGGAATTGGAGTGTCTTTGAGCAAGTAGTTAAATTCAAGACGTTTATTTCTTTATCTAAACATTTATAAAACTTAATATGTTCTTTTTTTTTTTTTTTTTTTTTAATGATTTTAGGTTCATACAAAGAGAAGAAACAAACATGGCATGCAATGATTACAAGGATGTCATGTATTTAAATGCTTTGAAGGATATTGATGATTGCATTAAGTGGTTAATTGGAGAATTCACTTAGAATTATATGGGGAAAGAAGATGTAGGATATGATTTAGGGTTCTCTTGGTTGGGGTAATGGAAGGAGGTATTGAGAATTATTCTCATTAATAGTATTTGACAGTTTTGATACACTCGTAATGACAATAGAAGTAAGTAATTGATTACCCTACTTCCATTACCTAATTTCACTCATGTAATCATTCACTCTACCCTCCTAACATGATATCCATTATTGATTTTCTAGCCAAGCAATAGCAATGCAATCAATAACACATTGTGATTGACCCCTCAATGATACCCATTACCATTATCGTTTCCTAGTCATACCAGCAGAACTTTAGTATTTTTCGATGGAGGAGTATGTGACTTGACAAGGGGTGTTGTGAATAGTTCAGCCGAGGCTGGAGAAATAAGTAGATCACCTAGGACACGAACCAAATCAACTCGTAAAAATCATAGTCCTAGTGTTGGTAGATCTAAAGGCTTCACATTGCGTGATGAAGATGAAATTGAAGAAAATCTTGAAATATATAAGTCAGATGAAAATAATGGAAAAATTAATGATAATTTTAGTGATGATAATTTTAACAATGGAAAATTTGAGGGTGATGGTGATCTCTAGATTTAGAATGTGGAACTTGAAAATTGGGGTTAACTAATCTACTTTTTAGTTAGGACTAGGAACTTGAAAATAGAAGTCCACTACTAGTTCACTTTTTGTTGGATAAAAACTTGAAAGTAGTTGTCTTCACCACTTAATTGAAAATTATTTACAAACACAATAATTTTTTTACATCATGTTGTGTTATTAATTGAATCCTCCAATATTAATGATCTTATCCATAAATTCTCAATTTGGCATTAATTCTTGAAAAAATGTAGCTAGTGTCGTCCAAAGGTCTCAGTTTTCCATATAAAAATGTTCACAATCAACTTAAAAATAGTCGATAAACAATGAAAAATAGAGTCGGTGAAGATAAGAAATTTGTGCAATTATATATGTCTCTAAATGATCTCGACCTAAACAATTCCATGTGTTTTATGGTGCGTACATGGGAGGCACGCAATAAAAAAATCAATTAGTGTTGATTTTCTTTTATTGGATGTGAATGTTTTGTTGAGTTTGAGTCACAATAGAATTATATTTCATTATTGTGTAATATTGATTTCATTATTATTTCTAAACAGCTTACGGATGCATTTCAGGATTGCCTCATTCAGGGACTCCCTGAATGAGGATAAAATTTTCTTGATACGTGATTTTAATATTCTTAAGATGAAGGAATATATATAGATTAACGGACCACCAATATATAATCCGTTTCCCGAATGCTACTAATATGGAAGAAGTTGATGAGGAGAATTATGTCATTCGTCTTGAGAAATTTATGTCTTCACACAGTCAAATGAAAATTTCTCAAGTTATCTTCCAAAATAAATTTATGTTTTAGCTTATATACTTTCATAATTTACTGGCATGATTAAAAAAATTCTTTTTTTGTTACATATTCTTTTAAAATTACATAATTTATACAAATGATAATCTTATATGATCTTATGTTCCATGTCTTTCGGAGTTTTGATTGTTTAGATGTGATTTGAACCAGATGCTCTTGGTCTTTTTCAATGAAGCCTTCGGGTTGTTGCATATAGATTTCTTCGTCAAGACTTCCATTAAGGAAATCATTCTTAACATCCATTTACCAGATCTCAAAGTCTAGGTGCACAGCAATCGACAAGAGAATGCGGATGAACTTGAGCATGGCTACGGGCGAAAATGTTTCCTCATAATCGATCCCTTCTTTCTGAGTGTACCCTTTCGCCACGAGTCTTGCCTTAAAGGTTTCAACCTTTCCGTCCGGTTCCCTTTTTCTCTTGTATACCCACTTGCATCCAATGGGTTTTACCCCATTAAGTGGTTCGACTAGCTCCCACACTTTATTGTGATCCATTGAACCCATCTCGGCTTCCATTGCGGTTTGCCAAGAATTTGCATCCTTGTCTTGGATCGCCTCGTTGTAGGACCATGGATCTGATTCTTCTCCTGAGAACAAGTCCGAGGACTCTCCTATCCCCAAGAATCGCTCGGGTTGTCTGACAACCCTCCCAGTACGACGAGGTCCTGGTTGTGTAGGTGTGACGCTTGATATGTCATCTTGTACAGTTGGCAACAGAGTCGGGCCCCTAAGTTCTCCTAATGTAATCTCACTTCTAGGCTTTTTATCGTTCATATAGTCTTCTTCCAAAAATCTAAAGTGCTTACTAATTACGACCTTTTGATCTTCGGGACCATAGAACATGCATCCCTTTGTTCCCTCGGGGTACCCTATAAACAACCTTAATTCTGAACGTGCGTACAATTTACCAGCTTCCTTATCCAACACGTATGCCGGACACCCCCAGATCCTCATGTGTCCTAAGCTGGGCTTGCACCCCATCCACAATTCTCTAGGGGTTTTTGGAACCGATTTGGATGGCGCTAAGTTTAGAATATAAGTTGTTGTTTGCAAGGAATAACCCCAGAACGATCTTGGTAAATCTGCATAACTCATCATTGACCTTACCATTTCTAAAAGCGCTCTATTTATTCATTTTGCAACCCCATTTTGTTGAGGGTGCGGATGCAATCAAACTGGGATACAATCCTTCATCCGACAGGGTAGTTCAAAAATTCATCGCTGAGATATTCGCCTCCACGATCAGATCGTAGAAACTTTATACTCTTTTCCTTATGATTCTCTGCTTGAGCCTTAAATTCTTTGAATTTATCAAAGGTCTCAAATTTATGCTTCATTAGGAAAATGTACCCATAGAGTGAGTAATCATCGATAAACGAATCTAAATACTCAGAGCCACCTCTAGCTTTTGATTTGCATTGGACCACACACATCGGTGTGTGAACGATCTCCAACACTTCTTTAGCTCTAAGCCCCTTGGCTCAAATGCCCTCTTGGTCATTTTACCCTCCAAAACATGATTATGAAGTTGGAAATGGTTAAATCCGGAGGAACTCCAATGAACCATCTTGGACCAACCTTTTGATCCTTTTCGGGTTAATATGACCTTATCTTAGGTGCCAAAGAAGTGTCTCGTTCACGTCAGTCTAACGTTTTCTTTTATTACTTGAAATAGTAGATGTGTTATAGGATGTATTCTGTGAGTGATGTGCACAAATAATAATATAGAGATTGTCCGTAAAGTTCCATGATAGATAACCACATCATTTAAAAAAAACAAGAATATATTTATTAAAAAGAACATAATATCCATCGCCAAATAGTTTGGAAATGTAAATAAGGTTTTTAAGAAAAAAACAGGAACATAAAGAACATCTCTTAAAATTAAACTTTTGTCTTCAAAAGACAGGTGCACGTCTCCCACTGCTTCAGCTGCCACTCTCGTAGCATTGCCTAGCGTGATGAGGATCTCACTTCCACTAAGTTGTCGGGTCCGCTTGAACCCCTGTAATGTGAAACAAACATGATCAGTGGACCCCGTATCCATTACCCACGAATGGGTAGCATACGCCGCTAAACAAGTTTCAACAACTAGTGCGTGAGAATTACCTTTCTTTCCATTCCTTTTGGGTTTGGAATAGGCTGACCTCCAATGTCCCTTTTCACCGCAGTTAAAACACTTCCCCTTATCCGGATTCTTTACTCCACCCTCCCTCTTCACCTTTCCTTTGCCCTTGGCAACACTTGAGTTAGCTTGGCTTTCGCTTTTTGCCTTCTTCTTCTTCTTGCCTCCTTTTGGCCTAGAAGAAGAAGATGGAACGGCCGCTAAGGCTTCGGGCTGCTCTCTCCCAATATTCCTTCAGCCGAGACTAGAGCTTGCAGCAGATCAGGCAAGGTGAACTTCTTATTGTTCATTTGATAGTTGAGTCTGAACTGCTCGAAGCTTTTGGGCAGGGAATGGAGTATGAAATCGATCTGGGTCTCGACATCATATTCAGCACCAAGTACCTCAAGCTTGTTAAGGTGAGCCATCATCTGGAGAACGTGTTCCCTCACGGGCGTTCCCTCCACCATTTTCATTGAGAGCATGTCTCTCATGGTGATCTGGCGAGCCACACGGTTCTGATGTTGGAACATCGCTTTAAGATTGATCATGGCATCAACCAACATCTCAAAACAAATTTAAATGAGCCTCTTGGTAGGGTCATCATTTAAATCACATTTCAAGTATGTTACAAACAAGAACAATTACAAACCTTTAATTTTAAAAGAAAATTAATAGTTGGCTCCCACTTGACCAATACAAAATTGACAGGGACTTCGGCGAAGTATATGCATATCAATTTTATACCTAAGTAATAATCATGATTAAATACAGAATTACTACTTCGTTTTGATCGAGCCTCTTGGTAGGGTCATCGTCGCACTAATAATAATTCACAATCATCGATTCAAAACTGAATTAATTGGTTAAAACATACTTAGTAATTTTTGAATTTGAGATTTTTCGTTGGGCAATTCTCGTGCAAACACATTTAAACAAATTAAATAAAGCATAAGAAAATACAACAATAAATCAAGCAAAGCAGAAAATAAACATATTGGGCACAAATTATCTAACTGTCATGGTTTGATTTTTCTTCGCTTGATTTTGAAGAAACGCCGTCTTGAATTTCTCCCACTCGTTCGTCTCGAAAAAAAAATTCATCTCGAAGCGCCACTCCAAGCAGCTCGCAGCCGGGATGCATGCCCGCATCCGGCCGGCCACTTAGCCGAGCGACCGTGCCCGTGATCTAAGGGGCGCATCGCCAGATGATCTCTCGACCTCGGCGGGTGATGCGGAGATCGCCGCGCTGCGTCTGCGGCACGCCAAGACGATCTCGCCAATCGCCTCGACCTAAACGGCCCGTCACAAGCCGCGGTGATTCGATCTATATCATGGCGCCCGTCCGTCGTCAAGCCGCCGTGTCGAGCCCGACCCACCGCACGGTGCGCTATGCTGATGCTCTGGCGACACTCGATCGCGACGCGTGCCTCCTCGGGCAAGTTTCACGCGATGCACGTCACCCGCATACGGTTCCAGGTCCATCTCAACTCCTCGTTTCCATCTTCGTCTTCGATCAGGTTATAATTTATTTAACGAGAAAATAAATACACCTTAAATCTAGACTAGTCTATTACATTGAACAAATCAAATAGCCTAATCTACTCGTGGATTTTCTCACAAGAAAAACAAATTCGAACGAGTCGAATTAAAACCATACATACGCATGAAAAATAAACATATTAAATACCATGACAATTGGATACCTGCAAAACAAGTCTAGCAATTCTACTATCCAATTTTGAATTTAATGGCCAACATAATTTAAATAACAATTTAAAAGTCAGAGCTCGAAACCAAGCTCGATGCGCTTGTTAGGAAAATATGGGTGCCCGGATCTATTCCAGATGAATTTAAATACATATTTAAATTAATCAATTAATTACTAACATGAATTAATCCTAAATCAATTCAACATAATAATTAAACAAGCAAATAAGCAACACGCGTACATGTAATCCATGTAAATCCTAAGAGTGCGGAATCTAGGAGTTACAAGATTACATACCTCTTGTAGAGACAACCGTTGAGACGATGGATCAACCCAAAGAGCCTTCCCAAATATGTCCCACGCTGAGCTTAACGAATCAATTGGAAGGATTCACACAAACAATTTTAATAAAGGAGAAAAATAAAATATTTTGCCACCACCTTTGTGGATTTCTAATATTTCCAACACATGGAATTGCCTTGGGGATGAAAAATTCATCCCCTATTTATAGGACAAGGGTGACCGATTTTTTCACTAGAAAAATAAGGAGGAAAATCTTTTTCTTGATCTCCAAGAAATCTTGAATATATCCCATATATTCTTTTCTCCATAATTAAATTTTTCCATAAAAATCCCACTTCCCTTTATCCCATATTTTTCAAAAATTACAAGAAAAAAGGAATCAAGATTTGATTTCTTGAATTTATGGGATAATCATGTATTCCAAGAATACTTATCTTTTTCCATAAAAATCTTTTCGAGAAAATCAAGAAAATCTTTCTTCTTCTTTCCTACAATTTTTGAAAATTACTAGGAAATATAGGCAATAATATTTTCTTCTCCTTTTCATTAATTGGACTTTAATTTGGGCTATTTGAGGGGCCTTTAGGAGAATTAAGATTGGACCTCCAATGGGCTATGAAACTTTAATATTTAGGCAAAATATTATTCAAGCCCATTAATATTAATTTATTCCACTATAAAATTAATATTGAACTATCCATCTTAACACATATTACGACTTCACAATAATATGGCTCCCGATCATTATTTCCCGTGTTTAAGATTATCTTAGTCCACTGAACAGGCTTTATATTAATTAATATCTTTGTCCTTGGAGTAAAGACAACTCAACAATATTATCCATACTGGAAATAAATTTCCACTTGCAAGATTTGGTATGATAAAGATTCTGAGCCCACCAAGGGGACAAATCAAGCAAGTCGTACTTGCACACGATTCTCCGTATTAAATCTTAGCAATCGTCATGTAATTAATAATATTGCCCAAGATATAAGGTATCAAATCGCATTGATTCTCTTCCCATCATAAGTCAAAGCAATAGTTATTAATTTCACACGATTCTATTTAAGGGACGGAGATTAAGAAATAACGAACCACTGAGGTCTAATTCTTGTATATTTAGTACCGAAGAATTTATCCTCTTGTAGGTCCTATTCAGCGCATCATAATGCACTAGTGTAATCTCTTGGTCAAGACAAGCCAATCTGAGCCTTACACTTCAACCTTTCATGATGGATTGTTCATTTCCATCTGGGTTGTGAATTTGTACTTAGTCAAAAGGAACTGTTAATTTGATCTTCTATGATCTGGTATCACCAAATTAACTACAACGTAATACGTACTTACTTATTGAATAGGTTTGCAACAAATATATATAACATTCATTCATATTTAATGCAGTAGTGATTAATAATTTATTTCAGTAAATAAATAAGAAATTCAGTTTGGTTATACAAAGTAAAAAGCATACTTTTCAGTATAACCCCAACAACTACACTCTCTAAGAGTATGATGTAGATCGCACACCAATCTCCATTGCATCATCAATATCCCATTCTTGATGATCCTTGATCGGGGCTATTTGAGAATCATGCTTAAGTCAACTGAGTTCTCACAACCTCAATGACATCAATGACTCATGGGAACACTTGTATGAATAAATGCAAACAATCAAACATAATATTCAAACAAGTGTATTGCCATACATTAATATTAATTGAACTATAATATTAAATCAAACTGAATATCATCGAGTATTATATCCTTACAATAGATTGTCTCTAGGACACTAACACTAACAAGTAGTGCGGTATGCCCATAGGATTTCTGGTAGTTCTTCAAAATTTCATCCATCCCTTTAGAATTATCAAGTTTAACCTTTAGGGTATGCTTGATGATTTTATTGATGGCTTCAACTTGTCCGTTTACCTGGGGATAGTACGGGGTAGAGTAATGTTTCTTGATCCCCCAGCGAGTACAATTTTGTCGAAATTCACTTCCATCGAACTGTTTGCCATTGTACGTTACTAACGATTGGTGAAGCCCGAAACGACAAATGATGTTTTTCCAGACAAAATTTCACATTCTTTGCTCGGTAGCCTTAACAATGGCTTCGGCTTCAGCCCACTTTGTGTAATAATCGATGGCGACCACAACGTACTTAACCCCCGATGTGCTAGTAGGGAAAGGGCCGATCAGGTTGATTCCCCACTTGGCGAATGACCATGGGCTGTAAACGGAGACAAGTTGTTGGGATATTCTAGTTTTGATGAATTATGCCAAAACATTATCAACTTGTGTTATTCAAGCTAACTTACAGTTAACAAGTTGAGGGGGAACGAAATAACAAGTTGAGGGGAACTCATTTTAATCGGAAGTAGATGATCGAGATCGACGAGATCGGCAGACGCAGGACCGATCAAGATCAGATGAGTAAGATGAGTTCCAAGTTAACTGATGAGCTGAGCAAGATCAGAAGAAAAGAAAAGTTAAGCCAGCTGATCAGAAGAATCAGAAGTTACCTGATCAGATGGACCTGAGATCAGAAGAGACCAGATCAGATGACCAGATCAGAAGAGGAGGTTGCTGATCAGAAGAAGAGCAAATGAGACTGATCGAGATCAGACGTGATCGATATCAGATAAGATAACCTGATGCAACTAACCTGGTATGCTAACCTGATGTACTAATCTGATGCAGATAAACTAA
The DNA here is from genome assembly GCA_037126765.1 of Stenogyne calaminthoides. Classification (NCBI taxonomy): domain Eukaryota; kingdom Viridiplantae; phylum Streptophyta; class Magnoliopsida; order Lamiales; family Lamiaceae; genus Stenogyne; species Stenogyne calaminthoides. The sequence goes on from JBBCBC010000004.1 coordinate 22,172,011, forward strand.
TATGCTGACCTGATGCTATACTGATCTGATTAGATGACTTGATCGATCAAAGCAGAAGTCATCGAAGACAAAGTCATCGAAGACAAGTCATCCAAGTCATGTTCATCGAGAATCGTAACGCCATCGATGTTTTCGGGGATAAATGAGTCTTTAGTGACTGAGGGTCGATTGTTCAAGTCGAGAGCTGAACTCAGTTAGCCCGAGTGTCAAGATACCGACGATAAGGTCCGGCCAAGAGAAGTCTTGAATCAAGAATCCCGAGGAACTCGGGGAGAACCTCAAGACTCAAGAAGAACTCAAGACTCAGAAGAATCCTGAAGACTCAGAAGAATCCTGAAGACTCAGAGAACCCTGAAGACTCAGAAGATCCTGAAGAATATAGCCGTTAGATTCAGCTGACATGGACCAATGAGAGGAAGACAACCAAACCGAAAAGTCGCAAAAAGTTCTGAGAATAGTATGGATTTGAATGTGACTCCATCCAACGGTAACATTCAAATCCACACTATAAATACAAGTTCTTCCTTCATTATTCAGTGTGTGAAAGTGTGGGAAATGCGTGAAACATCCAAAAAGACAAATCATCTAGCATTTCCACCATAGAACACTGAGCAAGAAATACACGCATATATTCAAGAGTGTTCAACCCTAGATCTAAGCACAAATGTAATATCCTAAGCTTAGAGAGATTTTTCCATCCTTAGCATTGAGGCTAAATAAATGTAAGGGAAAATCTCACCCTAGTTGGACACCAAACAATCTTTACCCAAACCGAGTGTTAGGTTAAGTTTTGTTAAGCAAGGAATTTAAGTTAGTGTGACTAACTTAAATTCTGGGTGTGAGTGAGAACTCGTTAAACATCTAAAGCAATCCCGCAAGGGAGGGTAGGCAATCCCGTGAGGGAGATAAGTCTCGTGAGAGTGAGAACTCATTAAACATCTGTATTGTGTTGGAGTAACACGTTAAACTAAGTCCAGTTGGTTAAGTTGGTGCCCCTTGTGATAGGGAAGAGTGGATGTAGGAGTTGGACTCCGAACCACTATAAAATCTTGTGTTATTTACTGCTTTATGTTCTTACTTGCCATATGCATTTGATTATAAGAAAAACACATCGGTTTGAAGAAAAAGAATTGGTATCACTATTCCCTCACCCCTATTTTATATACATTACATTTTTACGCATTTCATGGGTTTTTCACGGGGCCAACACAAGTTCTTCTGGGGGGTTATGAATAAGCGGGGCATGTACCTGGCAATCATGACAAGCACGAGCATAGGCGAACAAATTTTTTTTGAGTGTGGGCCAGTAATACCCTTGTCTGATCGTCTTATACGCCAAAACATGTCCACCCGTATGGTTTCCGCACACCCCAAAGTGGATCTGCACAAGGATCTTGTGACCCTCTTCTTGAGTAATACACTTCAATAACGGAAGAGAGAAACCTCACTTAT